>JAHZUS010000244.1:0-100000 GCA_020496755.1 Channa maculata | reverse complement strand
ACACCAATAAGAAAAGGTTGCCCAGTTTAAACATGTACACTGTTCAGCAGTCTGATGGTCTGTGGCTAAAAGCTGTCTCTGAGCCTGCTGGATCTGGCTCTGATGCTTCTGTATGGTAAAAAGTTTGTGGCTGGGGTTGTTGCGGTCCTTGATGATTTTTCCAGGTTTTCCGGTGCTCTCTGGGTCTTAAGGTCCTGCATGGGCAGCAGCTGAGCTGCTTTGATGACTCTCTGCAGGGCACTGCATTTCTGCTTGGAACTGCTCTCATAGCTGGCCATGATGCACCCTGAGTCTCCATGGTGAATCTGTTGAAGATGCAACGTTTTCTCTTTACCATGTCAAACCTTGTCTGTCTTCTGAGGACGATGAGACATTGCAGTCCTTGCACTCTGGACTCTTCCCGCAGGTTTCCCCTTGATGTAGATCGGACTGCCTCTCTCTCTACCCTCCTGGAGTCCAACAGCATCTCCTTGGTTGTGCAGACTTTGAGATTGAGAACTGTAAAGATACCATAATGTGTGTAATTTCATTTATTGAGTTTAAACTTATTCTGGAAAACAAAAAGATGTCTATATAAATACAGATGTCTATAAATACAAAAGTTACAGATTTACATCAACAGCAACAACCCTTTAGATATATACCATTAGGAGAAAAAACGACATCATAATTAAATAGCACTAGAGTCTGATAAGTTATACAAACAATGTATCAACACCACTAATAAAGACATGTCATAAGACAAAGAGATGTCTGATAAATTCTATATTTGATCAATGTGTTCACTGTTGAAGTGTGTGATGGCTAAAAGCACATTTTTCTCAATCTGTGTCAGTTTGCGATTTCTCATTTAATAAAACACCCCCAGGTTTTGTCTTTTAATAAGAATGCATTGTAAAGTCTCATGTTTCTGGGTTCTTAGCCTTAGGATAGAAATGTTGAAATTCACAAAACTGATTGAACTAAGATCACAAGAATAAAAAGAGGATCTAAAGTGGCTTTTGGTATGAAAGGGTCTTCATAAGCTAGAGGGAGGGGAATTTCTTAAACAAGCATTTCTTTTACATGGGATTAAAGACAGCTGAGAAAATGGATGCTGTCATTTATTGGAATTAAAGGTGCTCTGGGATTTCTAGGCACTAACACTGTGTTTGAACAAACTAATTAAATCCTCTGTGAATTTACATATACATGAACAATCCCTTATAGCAGCTTCTCTCTGAATGAACGTCCCTGAATCTCTTTTCATGCATGCATGAGTGAATGTATGCAAGTTGGTGTCATGATGCATTTGATTTCCTCAGCAGCTTACAGTCGCATGTTAGAACTGAAGTAAGACAGAGACTTTACGTCCTAATGTTCTCATTACTCTACTACTACTACTTTACAGGGTGATAGGCTTTGTGTCTAACTGCAGGATCAGAGGAACAGGGACAGATAAAATAGGAAACTCATCATAACATGGCTTGTAATGTTATTTTATATTTGACAGCTTAAGTGAGACTGAGACCAGTGCACGAGAGTGTGCAAAAGGCCTGAAGTAATCAGCAAATAAGCCACAAACCCATGGGTTTAGACACAGAGATGAGTTTTAAGTTTGGATATTCTACTGTAATAAACCTGCTGACAAGTGGAAAGAACGGGTGAGAAAAAGGCAAATATTGAGCCCAGCCCACTAATTTCCACTTTCAGGCTAAGAAAAGATAGAATTCTAGAATGTTATGCATCAATTTAAAAAAAACAAGGCCCAACCCGCTGTGATCATGAGACACTGTAAAATCAAATGCAACTCCAATCATTTCTGAGAAAAGTTAACTGATCACGCTCTCGACCTGACCCAGTGACCAGAACATTCTCTGAATTTTTGACCAGGGAATTTAGAGATATTCAGCTTTTTACAGCTGAGAAGCAGGCGTCTACGTTAAAAATCTGAGAAGGGTCATCTGTTTTTGCTCACACATACAGCTGAGTAATAGCCTGCTGTTAAAAATCCCTAATAATATTTTAAGGCTTGTATAGAAGGCTTTGATGTCTGGTGTGTGGGAACTGATTGACAGTACGCTCGCTTGCTGCTTTCCCTCCTCGGCTCACATTGAGGTGGTGGACTTCTTTGGAACTTATGTTTATATAACAAACGGGATTTTTTTTTAAGACAGACAGTTCTACTGTGTCTGTGGTTAAGGAGTTACAATAATAGGATCCACAAAGACTTATGTCACAATGTTCTGTTAACGCTACTATATGCAACCTACATTAGCCCTAACATGAGAATCAAAACCAATTCACTCTGCTCTGCTACGCTCTTCTACTGTCTGATATGCCTCAATCTGATTCCAAAACAAAAGTTATCATTATGCTACAGTTCTTTTTTTTTAATTTTTCTGCTCCTTCTTACACACAGAAGCCTACAAATGTGGTTTAACTTCTCTTTTTAAACTTTGTTTTTCAGCACCCGAAAGCAGTTTTCACCTTTGTGAAAGAGGATTTCGTGTAGGATTGTTGGATTAGACTGTCTTAGTTTTAGCTTGATGAACTTAATAAACTAACAACTGACTGAAAATTTGTTAATTTTTATAACAGGTCAAGTCACATAGCCATGACATCTCTCAAAATGTAAACGTAAGATTTAGGCCTTTAAGCCCTGGATAAGGTTATAGAAGTATTCAGACAGTGGGGAAAGTTGAAATGATCAGTTTGCTTCAGATTTATACTCTTTTAACAGGTGTTTCAATTGACTACCCACAGAGCGTGTCTTGGACAAACAGGATGGAACAAAGACCTTGACCTGTCTCATTTAGGTGGGCTATGTCTCTCATTTTTCCGCTGTTCAGTGTGTGTGTGGAGGAGTCCTGCCCTTGGCCACACAGATGCAGACTACAGAGGCAGACAGGTGAGAGCGCATCATGAACACCACAACTGTATGTTCAGATCTGTTAATCTCACTCATTGCTAATAAAACGCGGGTCAGAATGTAAAGAACCAGTCAGCATTCCTACTCTGTCACACTGGTAGCCCCAAATATGTTTTTTTTACATTTGAATGCAAGTGAAAACAAGTTAAAACCCAGCCTAACCTTTATAAATAAGAATGCTGCACTAACTTACTATCCACCAGCCAGTTGACTAATTTGACAGCTCATATTTATACAATACTATTGTAAAGTTGACATTATTGTTAACAGACTAGAACTAGAATAAAACTAGAATAAAAACTACAATGTTGTGTATCATTTTAAGGTTTGCTAGAGAGCAGGAGTGAGGTGCGGCCAGTGCGTTTAGTAAGGTATAAGAAGCTGCAGCTCTGGGCTGAAAACTGGCACCGATGCAAACCACGTGGTGATGTCAAAACATGAGATGCTTTATTCCCTCCGCCACTCGTTACACACTTTTTGTTGTTGTTGGTGTTGTAGCATGTTTTTGGTTATTATCTTTATTTTCCTTATCTCATTTTACTTAGTGTAAGGTCAGTGTCTTGAGAAGAAGGGTGTGATGAACAATTCATCAGATACACTCCCCTCTTCATTACAACGTATGTGTGTGTGTGTGTGTGTGCGTGCATGTGTGTGTGCGTGTGTGTGTGTGTCAAACCCCAACCCCTTACAAAGGGAGAAGTTTCTCGGAATGCTTTAAGGGGTAATTTAGGTTTCTGTGTAAAAAAACAAAATATTAATATCATTCAATCAGAAAAGATTCTCACACCAAATGTAGCCAATGGGTCAGTTTCATCCATAGTCCCTGTCAGGTACACATAATAAACAGCAGCCTTCAAATACAGTAAAACCCACATCTCATTTTTTTACTCTACCGTTCTCTCTCACACACACACACACACACACACACACACACACACACACACCCTCCAGAACTCAACTACTGTTTGTAGATCTAGTTCTTTCTCTCCAGAGAAACTACATGTTTTCAAAGTAACAGGGAGATTGTTCCATTCCTAAATGCCTTTAAATGAGAAAGCAGATTGTGAGAAAGCAGACTCCTGTGCTCCATTCAGAGTTGACCTCAATTTATTGACAAGAATCTAACAGACACAAAATGAAACCTCAAGAAAAAAAAAATTAAACATTAGCACAAAAAAAGAAAGAAAGAAATGCCAGTAAAAAAAACCAAACCAAAAAAAAAAACAACATTGCAGCCCCATAAGTAACGGACATTTTATCTCACCAACTAACTGGAACCTACCACATGCTCTGAGAACAGGGTTGGCTAAACAAAGATATAGAATAAAAGCAACCAAGCAAAACAAAGTCAAATGTCTGAGTTAATGCTAACATCCCCATTCTTCTAGAGGTGACCACACACACCCCGACACCCATCTTCCAACTGCTAAGAACACCTACTGTAAGGATGCAGAGCTTTCTTCACTACCCTTAATTGAGGAGCTGGTTCCACCGTCACTGGCAAAACACAAAAACGACAGAGTGCATGAACAGCAATAACAACGTATACAACTAAAACTCATCAACAACTTAACTGAACAATTTGTCTGCAGTTATTTAACAAAACACTGTTAATTTCGGAGAACATGGCCTAGAGCAAGCTGAGAAGAATGGAATACAAAAAGTGTGAATGACGCATGTGAGAAAATATTGTTTTTATGAGCCAGAACTATGATGAAGAGTGGTAAAGTGGGTGGTTACTTCCTTAAATGCAAATCACAGAATGCGATGGAATGAATGAGGTAGGGGTCCAACCTGGACAAGTCTCCAGTCTATCTAAGGGCCAACACAGAGAGACATACACAAACAGGAAACTATTCACACTATTCACACTCACATTCCAGTACATTCTCATTCCCAAGGTGTCAAAAAGCGCCACTTTGTCCTGTCTCTTCTGCGTCACATGCTGAGGCTTAAGGTCCCTGTTCGCATCTGTGATTGGTGCTTGTAGCTTTCAGTGTAGTTCAACGGAAACCGTGGCGCGTCAATATTTGAGGCTTACAGCAATGACATAGATTATTAATTTAAAAAATGTCATCGGGAGGTGAATAGTACAGCAAGACACAGGACCTTTCCACAGTTCTACTTGTAGTGTGAGACGCTTTGCGCTTTGGTGCATGTGGTTACTATAGTAAGGAAGTATGTGTGTGCTGTTGTCACTGTTTGTTGCTTTTTGTTTTAATGTAATTTATCTTCTACCCTGAAGTGTTTGTGCCTAAACCCTAACCGTTGTTTCTTAACGTAACATTACCCAGAAATTGTTTTTTTTAGGGTCCTTCTAACTGTAAGGTGACAGTGCTGACCACTCCACCTCCATGCTGCCCTAATCACAAATACATTTGCTGGGAAATGTGAACTCTGGCTGACATATGTTCTAATGCAATGTGTTTTGTGAATGAAGAAAGCAAGAAGGATGGTAAAACAAACCCCAGCTTAACTTCCGTCAGAGTTCTGTCCGTGGTTACAGGTTATGGCAACAACGGCCGTTAAGAGAAAGATGGCTGCTTTATTTACATCCATCGAAATACATTGTGTCTGAAATGACCTAACTTGTGACTTGCAATATTGTCATGTTAATAGAAAATGTAATCTAGCTGCAGTTATGGTCCTCACAAACTGCATGTGTGGTCGCAGATTAATAGAAATGCAATTTTTATAAGACAGGGTTGATGATTTTGCACAAAAAAATAACTGCTTTAGTTATTCAAGCATGAGGATTTGGATTAGTGAAATCCATCTTAGTGAAATGCTTCAAACCCAATCAATCAACACATTTCTTGGTAACTCCCAATAAGGTGTTGTTAGTAAAATATGGTCCAGTTAGAGCAACATACATTAGTTATATAAATTATTAGCAATATATCATCTTTTGTAGTCTTACACAAACTTTTGGACAGTCAACTATAATAAAAGGGAAGTTCAAATATAGTGCATTTCTAGATGTTATAAAAAGAAAACAAAATGGAAACAGGACTGTATACAAAGAAGATGAGATGAGAGACTGACGCCCCTGTTCCTTAATAAATCATGTCAGAACAAAAGAAAGGGATTCTAAAAATAAATACTTAAGACACACCAGCTCCCACAAAGATTTAGATACACAATACGTGACCTTACTCTCTCTGTCTCTCTCACATACACAAACCAACGCTGAAACTAAATGTACTAAAACACAGACAGAGCTGACATTTAAATAATGCTGGGCCCCTGTTCGTAATGATTTCATCTGCTCTTTTTAAGCCCAGAAAACAAAACGAATTGGAAATCATATCATTCTCTGTTTAATTTGCAGATTGAACTACAGCTACAATATTTGGTTAGTTCATGTGTATCTGGAAACAGCACTGTATCTTCAAAATAGCCACAGTTTAATTTGGTGACAGACAAGATTTTGGTGTTTTCAGATACGGGGTCGTGTTGTGCTCACTGCCTCACTTGACAATTCCTGTGTTGTCTCAAGCCCAGCTGTTTCTAATAAAGGAGCAGTTGACAACTAATTAGGTTAAATGACAACAGGTGAGTAACATGAAATGTGTAACAGATTCAGAAAAAATGTTTCTCAACCAACAATTGCATAGACTTTAAAGATCCCACCATCTACAGTATATAATATTATCAAAAAATTCAAAAACTCAGGAGGAATCATCTGCAAGGGACAAGGCTGAAGGTCAAAACTGGGTGCACGTGGTCTTCAGGCCCTAAGGCTGCACTGCATTAAAAACAGGGATGAGTCTCTATTGGACATAACTGGATGTGAACACGGTTCGCTGTGCAAAGCACAAATTTAAGTTAAAGCAAAGAAGAAGCCACATGTGAACACGATGCTGAAACACCGCCATGTTCTCTGGGCCAAAGCTCATATTTAATGGTCTGTAGCAAAATGAAACACTGTTGGTCAGATAGTTCCAAAAAAGGTTTTGATTTTGGAAAACCGTGGACGCTCTGTTCTCCAGACTAAATAGGGACCATTCAGCTTGTTATAAACAAACAGTTCCATAGCTCGTCTCTCTGATGGTATGGGGGTACATTAGTCCCTATGGTGTTGGCAGATTACGCATCTGGAAAGGCACCATCAATGCTGCAAAGTTCATAGAGCAACATGTGCTCCGTCCAGGACAATGTCTCTTTCATGGAAGGGCTTGCTTATTTCAGCAAGATAATGCTAAACCACACTGCAGCCCAGACCCTTCACCTCAGGACTGTTGAGCAGCTAGAATCCTGCATCAGATAAGAATTCCTAAAACTCTACAAATCAGTCTCCTCACTGTTGCTACACAATGGTAAACATCACCCTCTACCAACTTTTTTTAAGATGTGTTGCTGCCATCAATATTTTCCACAAAATGGAAAAATGTCTCAGTTTCAACATCTGATTTGTTCTTTATGTTCTATTATGAATAAAATATGTGTTGATGAGATTTACTTATTATTGCATTCGGTAGCTCAATGGGTAGAGCAGCAGGTTGTGATGCAGAAGTTTTAGGATCGAATCCCAGCCTACCCACCAGGTGTGTTCCTAAGTAAAACACTCAGCGCTAGCTCCCCAGGGACCCCCTGGGGATTGGGTTAAAGTTAAATGCAGAGAAAGAAGGTCATCGTAAAATGTATATGTGCTTATCGACAGTAAAGGTTGCTGGTCTTCCTCTTATTATTAAGGTTTTACACATCGTCCCAACTTCTTTGAAATTAGGTTTGTATATTAAGAATGAATCACAATGATAAAGTGTTTCTAGTGTCTAGTGAACCCACAGATGTGCTGTCTCTTACCCAAGTTGCACTTGTATTATACTATTCTGATTCACGGTCAGAGCATCAGCATCACTTTCAGTCACAACAGGCAGCAGTTCTCAGTTCTTAACACCTACTGTGCAACACAAAATGCAGCAAACAGCAGACAGACAACAGTGTCTGCAAGTTGCTGGACATAATGTCTGGTGCACACCAAAGCCTTTTTAAATTGTAACACATTTCATAAATGTGGGAGAAAATCCATTTTTAATATGTTGATTTCAAGACAGTTCAGTCAATAGGCAGAAACATAGACTTAGCGTATATTGTTTCAGAGTAACAATTCCAGTGATCTCACACAAACTTGTGTGATCAAATGTAACTTCAGGGCAGCAAGTGAAGAGTCAGTTCCTAAAATCAATGTGTTGGGAGCAGGAAAAAAAGCACAGGATCTGAGCAGCTTTGACAAGTGCCAAATCGTGATGGCTATATGGCTGGATCATCTTTAAAACAGCAGCTCTCGTGTGGCGTTTCCAGTGTTCATTGATCAGTACCTACTAAAAGTGGGCCAACAAAGGACAACTGGTAAACTGAAGACAGGGTCGTTACTGCTCAAGGCTCATCAATGTGCATTAGAAGGGAAGGTTAGGCAATGCCATCAAAGAACTTCTAAGGTGCCAAATACCACAGGGCACCTTCAAATGGTCTTCTGGAGGCCATGTCTCAATTAGTCTCAATTAGGTTTTTTTGGTGGCACAAGGGGAACTACACAAAAAAAGCAGGTGGTTTTATTGTGACTGACCAGGGTGTAATATCTTCAGGAGTTGATAGAGGCCAAATCAGAGCTCAAAGGACAGTGCGAATGTATGACCCTCATAAAAATGTGGCTTACACACTTAGATGTTTGCCATATTTACTTCGATTGCAATCTAAAACCTTAATTCCACTCATTGTTTACAAGTCACTAGATCTTAAACTTCCTTTGGTCTTTCTCTGCAATCTGCTTGGTCCATCAGGTTTCCAGGCTTCTCACCTGTTGAGCTTGTGGTCCTCTGTTCCTCTTCATTAAAGCCTGTCAGTCTTACCAGGTGCCTCATTGTGTCTGATTTTGTGTCCAGTGCCTTAACCAAAAACCCTACTGCCTCTGAACCAACATTAAGGCCATACAGGGACAAACGCAAAAGAAGAAGATAGCATTCTTTTCTGAGTATGGGTCAACAAAAGAAAAAAAAAAACCCTTGAGAATCTAGCTGACTTTAGGCTTGTTGCCTTAGAGAAGCCACAAGGGACCATGCAGGAGAAAAAGAAACCATAGTGAAGTAAATAGTGGAAACTCGCTGTTGCCAAAGAAAAATGAACAAAAACAACTGAACCAGCTAACTAATATATAAAATATAGAAGAAATGTTAACAGTATTCCAAATAACTACCAGTGGACATCTCAGTCAAAAGAGATGGACCTTAATTCATATTCCACTCACATTAAATGGAGTGGTGAGTTTTGTCATTATCTGCGGTAATGAGCTGACTACTAACCCAAATGTAAGGGCTGTGGAGGCTGCAGTTTGTCCATAAATTACATCCACACAATCCAGAACTCAGAGAAAAACCGCTTCAACAATCATCATCCTTTAACTCAATAGGAAGCCGCTTGGTTCCAATCACAGTAAAAAAAACAACAACAAAAAAAAAACTTTTGTCTACAATGAATGAAAAAGTTCTCATCAAAACGGATGATAAATACTTTTATTTTTTAACTATTTACCTAATGCAAATGTTGAGATAATAATTTCTACATTTCATGAGAACATTTTCTATGCGTTACGTACCAAAATGGTGTTTTGATACTACTAATTTTCAACAGCACAGGTATGGAGAAATACATAATTGAGTTAAGTGTGCATTCCCTTACAATGAAATAGAAAAATGTTATTTCCTATTGTTCCTTCATCATGAGAAATAACAAAAATGGATCAAGGAGTGTTATAACAAAAGTTATAACAAAATAATTTTAATTATATCAATGCAATTTTGCATTCTACTTTAATATGAAAATTAAGTGTCTGATCATTTAAAGAGACTGTCAACACCTGATGCTTGATGAGTGGCACCAGGTGTGTTAAATTGGACACACACTTTGCATATGAGTAGATCTCCAGATGAGTAGATCTCCTTCATAAAGCTGGATATGCGATTTAAATTTTTCAAAGCGTTTAGGAATATCATGTAAGAAATTTATATCCACTTCAGACGTACAAGACAAAAAGTGGAAGGCTAAGAAAAATAACACTTGAGAGCTACTTATGAATCCAAAACAAACAGCAGGGAACCGGAAAGAGTACTTAGAGGCAACAGGAATAAAAGTTCACAGTCATGTTTCATCTGCACAATTCTGGATTGCTTGGGATCTGGGGATTAAATCACTTGAACCTTTTTATTTATTTTTGTCAGTGTTTTCACTGACCTACTTTTCTGTAGTTGAGACAGAGACAGTTTACCACTGTGTATTATACCTTTTTTTTAATTACACTATTTAATTTTGGAACTGACAAAATTAATTGTTGCAGGTTTGCAAGTGAAATGTTTCCTCATTCTAATTGTCTTCTGCACGATGCCCCATACATCGTTCAGAAGTGCTGCATTATATAATTTCCATACCTGAGCTAGAACAATATGTTAATGCTGACCCGAAACTTTGAACAGCTAACTCAAATGCTAACCTGCTTCTGTGTACGTGTTCATCTGTCTCTTTCTGCTGCTTCACTGCATCTATGTGTCAGTTCTGCTGGAATTTTGGGTTGAGCTAATTTGTACAATATGATAATGTTTTGTGGCTCTGACTAATTGATCCAATTATGGGCCAAACTAAGTCCCGAAAGGCCAAAGCCTGAGTTACCAAGCCCATCTGCTTATGTTACACGCTCTCAGTTTGGATCAGATTGTCAGTCTGCTCGGGGTAAGACGTAAATATGCACCCAAGATATTAATCTTCAAAAATTCATCATTAAAACTATTGAGAAAAACAAGGAAATCAGCCACACAGAACTGAACATTTAGCATTAATTATCATTGCAGCCTTCTGCTCAGCCGTCTTGCTTCAGTGAATCCTGTGACTTACTGATAGACAGAGCTTCAGTAACCTTTTTATTCACTGAAGCCATTTTTACATTTACTATATAAACATGTATCAAGAAACGCACAGTTTTAAATATTAAAATAACAAAGCCTGAATTATATTAACTACTTCAGTTTCAGGGTCCTGGTAATATCCATGCTGAATGAAAAAGAAATGAAATGTAAACACAGTAGAATAGAAATAAAATCTTCTATGTTTGCCTAATTTTTTGGACAAAACTTATCCAATGGTGTTACGATTTGCTTAATTGCTTATGACGTTTGGTGGAGACATAGACCTTTACAACAGACATGCATTTCAATCTCCTTCATGCACACACACACACACACACACACACACACACAGTGATTTCCTGATCACTTCCAAGCATCTTGCTATGTTGTCACATGAGCCGCCTTCTATCTATTCAAGGATGCCCTTAACTATGAAAGAACACAACCCCCAAGACATAGTGCAATAACTGTTTTAATATCCTCTGCTGTGTCAAAGCTCGTAGATTTTATGAGCTCTGTTCCCCCTTCTAAATATTTTGGACTCATCTCAGTTTAAAAGCCCACAAACAAAAATGATGAAGCCCATTGTAAGCTAGGAGCTCTCTGGGATTGGCATAACCACGTAATGCACAAAGAAAACATCTTCAGATTTTTGCACAATGCTTCGCTTTGGAAGATCTCACCTTCTCAATTCAAAACAAATACTGTAGCATCTTATAACGCAAGAATAATTCACAGGGAATACTGTTATGTTCAAAGCTCAGAGGCTACCTAATAATAGGTTAGAGCTATATTAAGAACAGTATGCACTAAAATCCAAATACTTTTTAATATGGAATGAATGGACTTTACTCAACCTCAACCAGAAAACTTGCTCCGGTTAAAGTGGTGCTCAAAACAGGGATTTTATTCAGTTTCTGCTGGTGCCAAAATGTGTTTTGTTGTGCTTGCAAACATGGCGTGTGTTTGTTTCCAGACTGCAACGGCTAAGAACCAAATCTACATATTTATAAATCTGTTTGATATCATTAATTTTATCTTTGATATATGCATTTGTGTGTGTGTGTATATTTGTGATTGATGTGCATTATGCTTCATCTCAGCATAAACTGCGAGTGAAGATTAAAGGAAAATGGGGATTCAGCAGAATGCATGTAGAGTCGGTTCGCACGTAAGCAAGATAAAGTAAAAACACACACACACACACACACACACACACACACACACACACACAAGGACGCAGTGAACGAATCTTTTTCACATTTGTTTCATCTGGCTGATCTGTTGATCTGTGTTTATTTAACAATCAGAGACACTGCAGATGTCAGATAACCCTTGGCTTCTCTCCCTCTCTCTCACATTTAAATGAGCTTTATCTGCATGAAATATTTCAGCATCTGTCTGCCAGAGAACATGGTGACAAATCTCAAAGAATGATAAACGGGCGGGTAAAATGCCATCATAAATTTGAGATCAATTAATCAGTAAGCAATTTATTGTTATTATTATTAGCCTCTGTGTTTAACTGAAAGCGCAGACTATTTATCTTATTTTTTTTTTTCCGATTTCTACCTTTTTCTCCCTCCCTCCCTGTTACTTGTCATCTTACAGTGTTATCTATCATATGGAATCTTAGTGTGAAAATCCTGACTCGGTGATAGCTACAGAGCCTTATCTGAGCCAGAACACAACCACAAAGTGCATTTTAAGACAGATTTCTAACTATGTGTGCTCACTGTAAATGGGGTATGATGCCTTCGCAACTCTTTAAGACAACAACCCGCATGTCTAACCCAAGCAACTTCATTGTGAATGCTGCATGTGGCCCTCGATCTATGACCTCCTATAGTAGAAGTGAGAGTATTTTTAACATTTCTGTGACATTTTATGCACTAACAATCCCCAGTGTCCTCCAGCTGCTATTAACATATAATTTACAATATTAATGAGTCCCTACTGTGATTGGCTGGAGAGAAAGGCGTGTTTTCTTAAACAAGCACGTCTTTCTTACCTAATAGTTCCTGCTGAAGACATAGAGTAAGACAATAGTTATCTGCAAACTTGAGTTTCATTCTGAAGGGTTGTTTCGTACAATATGGCCTCAGTGTAGCACTGGTCAGGGGTGAACTTATCCGATTTCATGGTTAGGTGTGACGTCACAACGGCTGCACTTCAAGATGGGTAATTCAAAACTATAAATAACTTAAAACCATAGGAAAGTTAGAGTTTAGTTTACAGCACAAGAGAACATCTGTCATCACCTTAATACATTTTTTTTTTTTTTTATTCGTAATAATAAAACCTTCTTGCAAATCTCAATCAATGAGCTGCAATGTTGCCTCACGTGGTGGTATCTACATTATATCCATTCCATCGACAGGATATTAGCACAAAGCTGACAGCTGCTCATGACTGGAGTAAAGAATTGTCTCAGAGCTGAACTAAAAAATAATAATAAAAAGATTAAATTAAATAATAGAAGATGACAGACTGGATCATGTCCAGAGAGAAAATCATAGGTGGCGCTAAATGTAGAGAAAATCTTTGCTACTTTCTTAAAATAGCCAAGGGTATATAACAAAAAATAAATAAATAAAATTCTGTGAAACAACAATGTCACAATCCCCCAACCATACAGCAGATATGGGGATGACCAGTTAAATTATAACATAGAAATCTCCGATTTCAATGCCTTAATTATTTGAGCATTATTTTCAGGCGATATATTGATACATGTTTTGTAGGAATAGCTTCATGCAGTACTGGAACTTTGTGCCTGTTATAATAGTGGCCCCCCCTTCAGTGTGCTGAAGTGAAAATCAACATCAGCTTTGTGACATTACATGAAGACTGTTGCTAGGCAGCTGACAACAAAAATAGACACTGTTCTGGTCCCACATTTCAGGTTTGTGATCGTATAAATTATTACCCTGGAAATTTGACTAGTTATTCCTTGTGGAGCAAGGTGAGCTGTTCATTTTTAACCAGATGGTCAATGCAAATAAATATGTATTTTAGTGAGTAAGTAACTTGGGGTTTAGCATCTTGACCAAGGATGCACATCCAACATATACAGTTATAATATCAGTAAATGTCATGTTTAATTTAAGATAAACTTCCTACATGTCTGACGTGTGTAAATGTGTGTGTAAGTTCTTGCCTTAAAAATTCAGTCGAAGAACATAAACCACACGCTAAAATAATAGGTTTTGTAATTAGTACAAACACAAAATGTAGCTTTATTGCTTTTATATAAATGTGGTCACATTACATCACTCGGCCTATGTAAAGTGCAGCATAAAGCAAAAGCACACCGTACCCTGTTCCTTCATTGTGGTTTCATCAGTGTAACTTATGTGCTGGTGATGGGGGATATTATAACAAGCACTTTAATCAAATGCTGAAATCTGACATCCTCCATGGATGCACAGGGCTGCATATCATTCCATATAAACACTCCCACTGTAGTTTTGGGCTTTGTATTGTCTGAATCTGCATCGAGAGGTTGTTGAAATGCTGTAGGAAGGAGCTGCCTTTTCCTGCCTGACTCTCTCATCTCCTGTGCTGTCAGCAGACACACTGTTTTCTTAAATTGTTCATCATAGTGTAAGTAATACCACCACTGTAAGTCATGCACGTTGCACAGTGGCTGCACACCACTTTTTTTTTAAGTCGGTAAATTAAAATCCATAATCTTCCCAAACATCACTTTGAAATGACACTGACCGATTCTTTGACTGTATTCTGTCTTGTCCAGTTGCCTTTTTTAAAACTGACAGACGAGAGCACTCATCTTCATCTGTGTCTTCTTTTACTTTCAGTAGCTACACTGATGACATTTCAATGTGGGTTAAGGGTTGAGTTTGCATCCTCATATTGAACCGGAATTAAGGAGATGCAAAACTACCCCTCAATATTTCATGATCAACTAGTAATCTGCTTGGTCCATCAGGTTTCCAGGCTTCTCACCTGTTGAGCTTGTGGTCCTCTGTTCCTCTTCATTAAAGCCTGTCAGTCTTACCAGGTGCCTCATTGTGTCTGATTTTGTGTCCAGTGCCTTAACCAAAAACCCTACTGCCTCTGAACCAACATTAAGGCCATACAGGGACAAACGCAAAAGAAGAAGATAGCATTCTTTTCTGAGTATGGGTCAACAAAAGAAAAAAAAAAACCCTTGAGAATCTAGCTGACTTTAGGCTTGTTGCCTTAGAGAAGCCACAAGGGACCATGCAGGAGAAAAAGAAACCATAGTGAAGTAAATAGTGGAAACTCGCTGTTGCCAAAGAAAAATGAACAAAAACAACTGAACCAGCTAACTAATATATAAAATATAGAAGAAATGTTAACAGTATTCCAAATAACTACCAGTGGACATCTCAGTCAAAAGAGATGGACCTTAATTCATATTCCACTCACATTAAATGGAGTGGTGAGTTTTGTCATTATCTGCGGTAATGAGCTGACTACTAACCCAAATGTAAGGGCTGTGGAGGCTGCAGTTTGTCCATAAATTACATCCACACAATCCAGAACTCAGAGAAAAACCGCTTCAACAATCATCATCCTTTAACTCAATAGGAAGCCGCTTGGTTCCAATCACAGTAAAAAAAACAACAACAAAAAAAAAACTTTTGTCTACAATGAATGAAAAAGTTCTCATCAAAACGGATGATAAATACTTTTATTTTTTAACTATTTACCTAATGCAAATGTTGAGATAATAATTTCTACATTTCATGAGAACATTTTCTATCGTTACATGCACAAAATGGTGTTTTGATACTACTAATTTTCAACAGCACAGGTATGGAGAAATACATAATTGAGTTAAGTGTGCATTCCCTTACAATGAAATAGAAAAATGTTATTTCCTATTGTTCCTTCATCATGAGAAATAACAAAAATGGATCAAGGAGTGTTATAACAAAAGTTATAACAAAATAATTTTAATTATATCAATGCAATTTTGCATTCTACTTTAATATGAAAATTAAGTGTCTGATCATTTAAAGAGACTGTCAACACCTGATGCTTGATGAGTGGCACCAGGTGTGTTAAATTGGACACACACTTTGCATATGAGTAGATCTCCAGATGAGTAGATCTCCTTCATAAAGCTGGATATGCGATTTAAATTTTTTTCAAAGCGTTTAGGAATATCATGTAAGAAATTTATATCCACTTCAGACGTACAAGACAAAAAGTGGAAGGCTAAGAAAAATAACACTTGAGAGCTACTTATGAATCCAAAAACAAACAGCAGGGAACCGGAAAGAGTACTTAGAGGCAACAGGAATAAAAGTTCACAGTCATGTTTCATCTGCACAATTCTGGATTGCTTGGGATCTGGGGATTAAATCACTTGAACCTTTTTATTTATTTTTGTCAGTGTTTTCACTGACCTACTTTTCTGTAGTTGAGACAGAGACAGTTTACCACTGTGTATTATACCTTTTTTTTAATTACACTATTTAATTTTGGAACTGACAAAATTAATTGTTGCAGGTTTGCAAGTGAAATGTTTCCTCATTCTAATTGTCTTCTGCACGATGCCCCATACATCGTTCAGAAGTGCTGCATTATATAATTTCCATACCTGAGCTAGAACAATATGTTAATGCTGACCCGAAACTTTGAACAGCTAACTCAAATGCTAACCTGCTTCTGTGTACGTGTTCATCTGTCTCTTTCTGCTGCTTCACTGCATCTATGTGTCAGTTCTGCTGGAATTTTGGGTTGAGCTAATTTGTACAATATGATAATGTTTTGTGGCTCTGACTAATTGATCCAATTATGGGCCAAACTAAGTCCCGAAAGGCCAAAGCCTGAGTTACCAAGCCCATCTGCTTATGTTACACGCTCTCAGTTTGGATCAGATTGTCAGTCTGCTCGGGGTAAGACGTAAATATGCACCCAAGATATTAATCTTCAAAAATTCATCATTAAAACTATTGAGAAAAACAAGGAAATCAGCCACACAGAACTGAACATTTAGCATTAATTATCATTGCAGCCTTCTGCTCAGCCGTCTTGCTTCAGTGAATCCTGTGACTTACTGATAGACAGAGCTTCAGTAACCTTTTTATTCACTGAAGCCATTTTTACATTTACTATATAAACATGTATCAAGAAACGCACAGTTTTAAATATTAAAATAACAAAGCCTGAATTATATTAACTACTTCAGTTTCAGGGTCCTGGTAATATCCATGCTGAATGAAAAAGAAATGAAATGTAAACACAGTAGAATAGAAATAAAATCTTCTATGTTTGCCTAATTTTTTGGACAAAACTTATCCAATGGTGTTACGATTTGCTTAATTGCTTATGACGTTTGGTGGAGACATAGACCTTTACAACAGACATGCATTTCAATCTCCTTCATGCACACACACACACACACACACACACACACAGTGATTTCCTGATCACTTCCAAGCATCTTGCTATGTTGTCACATGAGCCGCCTTCTATCTATTCAAGGATGCCCTTAACTATGAAAGAACACAACCCCCAAGACATAGTGCAATAACTGTTTTAATATCCTCTGCTGTGTCAAAGCTCGTAGATTTTATGAGCTCTGTTCCCCCTTCTAAATATTTTGGACTCATCTCAGTTTAAAAGCCCACAAACAAAAATGATGAAGCCCATTGTAAGCTAGGAGCTCTCTGGGATTTGTGTCCTTGTAAGAAGAAGGCATAATGTGTGTATGTGCGTGTGGGAGAGAGCGTGTTCAAGGGTGACTTTATAATTACAGTCCAGTCAAATGGCTCCCGCATAACCACGTAATGCACAAAGAAAACATCTTCAGATTTTTGCACAATGCTTCGCTTTGGAAGATCTCACCTTCTCAATTCAAAACAAATACTGTAGCATCTTATAACGCAAGAATAATTCACAGGGAATACTGTTATGTTCAAAGCTCAGAGGCTACCTAATAATAGGTTAGAGCTATATTAAGAACAGTATGCACTAAAATCCAAATACTTTTTAATATGGAATGAATGGACTTTACTCAACCTCAACCAGAAAAC
Source organism: Channa maculata (assembly GCA_020496755.1). Classification (NCBI taxonomy): domain Eukaryota; kingdom Metazoa; phylum Chordata; class Actinopteri; order Anabantiformes; family Channidae; genus Channa; species Channa maculata. The sequence goes on along the minus strand of JAHZUS010000244.1, from coordinate 82,160 downwards.
TTGCTCCGGTTAAAGTGGTGCTCAAAACAGGGATTTTATTCAGTTTCTGCTGGTGCCAAAATGTGTTTTGTTGTGCTTGCAAACATGGCGTGTGTTTGTTTCCAGACTGCAACGGCTAAGAACCAAATCTACATATTTATAAATCTGTTTGATATCATTAATTTTATCTTTGATATATGCATTTGTGTGTGTGTGTATATTTGTGATTGATGTGCATTATGCTTCATCTCAGCATAAACTGCGAGTGAAGATTAAAGGAAAATGGGGATTCAGCAGAATGCATGTAGAGTCGGTTCGCACGTAAGCAAGATAAAGTAAAACACACACACACACACACACACACACACACACACACACACACACAGGCGCAGTGAACGAATCTTTTTCACATTTGTTTCATCTGGCTGATCTGTTGATCTGTGTTTATTTAACAATCAGAGACACTGCAGATGTCAGATAACCCTTGGCTTCTCTCCCTCTCTCTCACATTTAAATGAGCTTTATCTGCATGAAATATTTCAGCATCTGTCTGCCAGAGAACATGGTGACAAATCTCAAAGAATGATAAGAGGCGGGTAAAATGCCATCATAAATTTGAGATCAATTAATCAGTAAGCAATTTATTGTTATTATTATTAGCCTCTGTGTTTAACTGAAAGCGCAGACTATTTATCTTATTTTTTTTTTTCCGATTTCTACCTTTTTCTCCCTCCCTCCCTGTTACTTGTCATCTTACAGTGTTATCTATCATATGGAATCTTAGTGTGAAAATCCTGACTCGGTGATAGCTACAGAGCCTTATCTGAGCCAGAACACAACCACAAAGTGCATTTTAAGACAGATTTCTAACTATGTGTGCTCACTGTAAATGGGGTATGATGCCTTCGCAACTCTTTAAGACAACAACCCGCATGTCTAACCCAAGCAACTTCATTGTGAATGCTGCATGTGGCCCTCGATCTATGACCTCCTATAGTAGAAGTGAGAGTATTTTTAACATTTCTGTGACATTTTATGCACTAACAATCCCCAGTGTCCTCCAGCTGCTATTAACATATAATTTACAATATTAATGAGTCCCTACTGTGATTGGCTGGAGGTTTGGTCTCCAAAATTACCATAAACCAATGGGAAAAAAAACATCTAACATCGTGATGAGAAAGGCGTGTTTTCTTAAACAACTACGTCTTTCTTACCTAATAGTTCCTGCTGAAGACATAGAGTAAGACAATAGTTATCTGCAAACTTGAGTTTCATTCTGAAGGGTTGTTTCGTACAATATGGCCTCAGTGTAGCACTGGTCAGGGGTGAACTTATCCGATTTCATGGTTAGGTGTGACGTCACAACGGCTGCACTTCAAGATGGGTAATTCAAAACTATAAATAACTTAAAACCATAGGAAAGTTAGAGTTTAGTTTACAGCACAAGAGAACATCTGTCATCACCTTAATACATTTTTTTTTTTTTATTGTAATAATAAAACCTTCTTGCAAATCTCAATCAATGAGCTGCAATGTTGCCTCACGTGGTGGCATCTACATTATATCCATTCCATCGACAGGATATTAGCACAAAGCTGACAGCTGCTCATGACTGGAGTAAAGAATTGTCTCAGAGCTGAACTAAAAAATAATAATAAAAAGATTAAATTAAATAATAGAAGATGACAGACTGGATCATGTCCAGAGAGAAAATCATAGGTGGCGCTAAATGTAGAGAAAATCTTTGCTACTTTCTTAAAATAGCCAAGGGTATATAACAAAAAATAAATAAATAAAATTCTGTGAAACAACAATGTCACAATCCCCCAACCATACAGCAGATATGGGGATGACCAGTTAAATTATAACATAGAAATCTCCGATTTCAATGCCTTAATTATTTGAGCATTATTTTCAGGCGATATATTGATACATGTTTTGTAGGAATAGCTTCATGCAGTACTGGAACTTTGTGCCTGTTATAATAGTGGCCCCCCCTTCAGTGTGCTGAAGTGAAAATCAACATCAGCTTTGTGACATTACATGAAGACTGTTGCTAGGCAGCTGACAACAAAAATAGACACTGTTCTGGTCCCACATTTCAGGTTTGTGATCGTATAAATTATTACCCTGGAAATTTGACTAGTTATTCCTTGTGGAGCAAGGTGAGCTGTTCATTTTTAACCAGATGGTCAATGCAAATAAATATGTATTTTAGTGAGTAAGTAACTTGGGGTTTAGCATCTTGACCAAGGATGCACATCCAACATATACAGTTATAATATCAGTAAATGTCATGTTTAATTTAAGATAAACTTCCTACATGTCTGACGTGTGTAAATGTGTGTGTAAGTTCTTGCCTTAAAAATTCAGTCGAAGAACATAAACCACACGCTAAAATAATAGGTTTTGTAATTAGTACAAACACAAAATGTAGCTTTATTGCTTTTATATAAATGTGGTCACATTACATCACTGGGCCTATGTAAAGTGCAGCATAAAGCAAAAGCACACCGTACCCTGTTCCTTCATTGTGGTTTCATCAGTGTAACTTATGTGCTGGTGATGGGGGATATTATAACAAGCACTTTAATCAAATGCTGAAATCTGACATCCTCCATGGATGCACAGGGCTGCATATCATTCCATATAAACACTCCCACTGTAGTTTTGGGCTTTGTATTGTCTGAATCTGCATCGAGAGGTTGCTGAAATGCTGTAGGAAGGAGCTGCCTTTTCCTGCCTGACTCTCTCATCTCCTGTGCTGTCAGCAGACACACTGGGGTGGTGTTTTCTTAAATTGTTCATCATAGTGTAAGTAATACCACCACTGTAAGTCATGCACGTTGCACAGTGGCTGCACACCACTTTTTTTTTTAAGTCGGTAAATTAAAATCCATAATCTTCCCAAACATCACTTTGAAATGACACTGACCGATTCTTTGACTGTATTCTGTCTTGTCCAGTTGCCTTTTTTAAAACTGACAGACGAGAGCACTCATCTTCATCTGTGTCTTCTTTTACTTTCAGTAGCTACACTGATGACATTTCAATGTGGGTTAAGGGTTGAGTTTGCATCCCCTCATATTGAACCGGAATTAAGGAGATGCAAAACTACCCCCTCAATATTTCATGATCAACTAGTACAATGTTCTTTTATCGTCAGAAGAAAAACAAAAAAACTGCTCAAAGTGTGCAAACAATTTAAATATTGGTAAATAAATTGTGTTGATGAAGAATTGTTTTGTTTTTTTGCCATTTCAAAATAAGGGTACAGTATGTGATATAACTTGTGTGTGTGTGTGTGTGTAAAAAAATAATATATATATATATATATATATATATATATATATATATATATATATATATATATATATATATATATATATATATATATATATATATATATATAGAGAGAGAAAGAGACAGACTCTGGACAGTGAGAAGATGAGACATGTTTGTTCTCACTGTCTTGTAAAGCGCCTGTGTCTCCACATTTGTTGATGAAAGATGTCAGTTTTTTTTTAAAGTTGACATTTGTTGATGAAGTGTCACCCCTGTCTACACACACACACACACACACACACTCACACATGCAGAAACTTTTAATGTTTTTCTCTGGGGTTAGTGGATGTTTTAGAGCCTAATTCACAGCCTATAGCCAGAAAATAATATTGGCATAACATCATTATTTCCATATTAAAACGGTAATATAATGCAGCTATACAGCTTGGGCTCAGATTTAGGTTAGTCATGTTTTACATATAAATGAGACCGTTCAGTATAGCCTCTGTTCAGTCTCAGTTTTCTTCTGTCCTCATTCAGCTGTGTATAATTTATTTACAGTTGGAGTTGTTTGAAGTGCATGCTACCAGAATACAATAATGTGGGGTAATGGTGCACCATCCTATGAATTAGGGAGCTATGTTGCTTAAAAGAAGATTATAACACAAGATAAAAAACTAAATGTTTTGATCTCCTTGGGGAAAATTAGACCTGCTTACTCGAATTGTGCTCTCAAATGTGTCACAACCAGAAAAGGATAAAGAGGCACTGTGCAAATGACGAAGGAATCACTTGATTCTTGTTTAACTGATGGGAAACTAATGTTTGAATGTAACTTTCAGTATTAACTCACTGACTGGGTTATAGGCACTTAAGTAGCTCAGTTCTAGTTGGCTTACTAAAGGAAATTCATTTCTTCAATATCCCTTTAATGTCGATTCGCTGAAATGTCTATTTCTCTGTGATTTATACACATGAGTTTTTTTCTAATTTGAGTTTTACGTTATGCACATGTGCAAGACAAAAGACTGCAGACAGGGACACGTGGCAGAGAGCACATACTCAATGAATGGTAGAGATTATTACATGCATCCTCATATTTACAAAAACTCTGTCAGAAAGTCTGAAAGTGTGACTAAAACTAAAACTAACATAAAATGGACTGGAGAAGACATCTCTGTTAAGTCTGCCTGACTGCCTGTCTTACTCGAGCTGTCTGAACACACATACACACACAGTGAAAAATACAACAAGAAATCAAGAAGAAGCATCTTCCATTGCTGCTGGATTAAGCACTATCAAATATTATGTGTTTTAACATGGAAATATGAGTCAAGTGTTATCTTGCATGTTGCACAAACTATTGTTCTAGTTTGATTGATTACATTAATTTATTGAACAACTTAGGTGATTGGTTGAATTTATATTTAAAACTTTATATAAGGTTATTGTGGATGAGATTTACACAACAAACCAGTCTTGTTTGATTTAATTAGTTCCTTTATTGGACATTATAGGTAGTTATGTAAACTTAAGCAAGCATAACATTGTCTCAGTCTCTCTAAAGTGTTACCTTTTGAAACTGAGAAAACAGTAGTTCTTCAGATAATATGAAAAACCTACTCAATATGTAGTGGTGTACAAAGTACTCAAACTGTACTTAAAGTTAAAGTACAAATTCACAAAAACTGTACTGTAGTAAAAGCGAACGTTCTGTAATATGCAGGGTTTTCCAGTGACAACACACATAAATGATGATAAATGAAATGATCGGATGCTTTTTCAGTTTTATTTCTACACTACTTGCGTTGTTACAGTTGTTAATATGTTGTGACAGTAACAGTACTACAGCACTACTGGCACTGTAACTTCAAGAATAAAACACAGACCAATAGTAATATTCCAAGAAAGCCAGAAAAAAGGTCAGGATGTACTGATTTAATAAGCTACAGAAATCCCATAACAAGGAAAGTGTAAAGGTATATGTCAGTAAATCAATCATTTATAAACCAACAGGGATCAAGAGTTCTCAGTGCAGTAACACAGGGACTCACTTTGCACTATTTTATACTATGTGTCAATGGCACAGAAGAAGGACGACTGGACAAAGTTCAGGAAATGTTCAGGAAAAGCACAGGTTTTTATATTATTTGGTTGACTTTAACTTATTTCCAAACTGCATTCAACATTCAGTGATCCCCTAAAAGTCACACTTTACCATAAATTCAGTAGGTGTGCCTGAAATTAGACTCTTAGTCCACTTCACCCTCAGAGCGATGGACTGGTGGAGCGGTTTAATCGCACCGCAACTCAGCTGGCCATTCTAACCAGCCAGCATCAGAAGGACTGGGACCAGCACCTACCCCTGGTCCTGTGGGCTTACGGACTGCTGTCCAGGAGTCCAGCCAATGTACCCCAGCCACACTGATGTTTGGAAGGGAGCTCCGGACACCAGTGGACTTGGTTTTGGGCCACCCGGAGCCTGAAATTACGGGGGCCCAGAGTTGATTACCTCAGGCGGCTCAGGAGCGTTATGTGGTCCATCAGCTGGCTCGGGAATGCCAAGGGGATGCTGGGGCCCGACAAGCGGGCATATGATGGACGGTGCCATGGACACCCTTTTCAGTTGGGGACAATGTCTGGGTGTACTGCCCTGTGAGGTCGGGCTCTCGCCAAAACTCACCAGCCACTGGCAGAGCCGGAGAGATCCTGGACCGGATCTCTGAGGTGGTCTTCGGGTTCGCATGCCGGAAGGGCGGAGGTGGTGCTGCACAGGATCGGCTGGCGCCATATCATCCTCTGGCTCCAACCGATGACAGAACCGGAGGACAGTCTTTGTCGGCCACTCCCAGTGCCAGCATGAACAATGGTGGACTTGGGCTGAGCCTGGTGCGTGGTGGGCAGCTGCAAAGACCGTAGCTTCGACGCTTGCCGGGACAGTTAAGAGACTTTGTTGTGGGACTGAGTGACTGAGGTTGTGGGACACTGAACCCTCTTGGGGGCAGTGTAACGCCCAGCAAGTGGTTAGTGTGGGCGGATGCAATCTGCCGAGAATTATGGGTAAATGTGTTCTGAATAGTTCTGTGCTTTAATTGCTAAAATGTTAAATGTTGTTAAATGATTACGTTACAGTTAGTGTTATTAGTGTGTTCACATGTTTAGGTTTGTCATGTAAAGTGTATGTGTTAGCCGACGTGAGTGAAGGTGATGGGTGTAGGAATGGCCCTCACGGTGATCGGCTACTTGTGGGTGTGTTCAAATAAAGCTCAGCTATCTCTGTTGTGAGAGGTAGTTGTAAAAGGCAAGAGTTGTGTTGTGATTGCTTATGTCAAACAGCTCGAGGCACTTGGGGTCTGTCAGATGTATGGGGCGCAAGTGTTCTCCCTTCCGCCTGCCATTTTGAACTGTTCTGACGTTAGCTTGCTAGCACCCAAGCAAGCCGGTTAGGCTAGCTAAGTCAGTTAGGGTTAGCCTTAGCTTTAGCTTCACCGCCTCCCACCGTTAGCTCCCATAAACCGTGGGTTGCTACAATACTATGTGTCAATGGCACAGAAGAAGGACGACTGGACAAAGTTCAGGAAATGTTCAGGAAAAGCACAGGTTTTTATATTATTTGGTTGACTTTAACTTATTTCCAAACTGCATTCAACATTCAGTGATCCCCTAAAAAGTCACACTTTACCATAAATTCAGTAGGTGTGCGTCTGAAATTAGACTCTTAGTCCAAACACTTTAGCAGTGTGCACAAATTCCAGCAGGCAGGCCAGACTCAGCACAACACCAGCACCCTGTGAGAGGTGCTAGTACACCAGAGACTAGAACTATTGCAGACCAGCCAACTTTGAGCACTGCTATGCTATGCATCCCTAATGCAAAGTACTTGTTATCGGTCTTTTAATTACAATTACCAATTACTTGTACTTCATTACTTTCCACCACTGACCACATGGTACCAGAGTCAGTAGCACACCATCATGTTTAGTTGCTTGTTTAGTTGCTGGTATATGATAAAGTTTTTAGGGTTAGTCATTAAATTCAACTCTAAGCTTTTGATTATTGTGAAACTAACCGGTGAGCTAATTGAGATTGTAATAAAGCCTGCTATCACCTTTCTGGCATAAAGTCTTCTTCTAATTACCAAAAGAAACAAAGAATATTTGGAGACCTTGATCGAATAATGCATACTGGGAAGTATGCTAATGCATTGGTTTTGTTTGTGAACTCTCAGATCTGTATTCATTCAACTCATCATCCTCATCATTATTTTTTTCTTGTTTATGTGGTATGAGACTGAAAACTAGAAACTCCGAGTTGAATTAGTTGAAAGTGTAAAATTGGTGTGACTAAATCATCCCTGTTAAGTTAAGTGAAAATGAACTGATTTCACAAAATTCTTCGCTGAGATATTCATTTATGTGTTTATTTTAGTAAAGCTTCTGTGACCCGGACTCACTGAACAGCTCTGCTGGAAGTGCAGATTCATTTGCTTTGGATTGTTTTTGAACGAGGCTCACTCTTCTACCCAATAAGGGATTTTCAACAGAATCAAAAAGTAGGCACAGTAGTGGAAACTTGATGGAACTGAGTCTGAGTATGCCATTGACTTATAATCAACCAAATAATCAAAGATTAATCAAAGATTATTTGGTTGATTAAAACATCCCAAATGGTTTTTTTTTCAAAGGCCCAAATAAAAGGCCTTTTGGGTTTTTTAAAATTTTAAATGAATGGGAAAACAAAATTTTTTTTTTTTTTTTTTTTTGGTTTTAAATTTATTTTTAGTATTGTGTGGACTTTGCAATTGATTAAGGTAGATGATGGTCATTTATGTGATGTAAACCTACTGGCAAACAGATGCTTTGTTTCCTTGATGAGGTTCATTAAACCTGAAGGCCATTTTAAAAACAATGCCTGACCAGAAATTTTAAACTTTAAATTTAAGTTTAACTGCAATTAAGATTTTTCATTTTATTAGAGTGTGTGTGCAATTCAAGTAATTGGGAAGTTACCGATATTGTGGCAAGATGGGGAATTACAAGAGATTGACATTGAGAAGGAGCCAAGCATTAAAGAAAGTTTCCAAATTTCAAATGTTGGAACTGGGAAGTAATTACTGTGTCTTACGCAAAATAGTTTCTGATTGGACAAGATTTGATTTAAGGAAGAAAGATTGAAGAAGTAATAGTAGAGGACATAAGAGTGGCAAGATAAAAAGTAACAGAAGGGTGCAAGTGCCAAAGTTGGAAAGTTTGAAGAAATGAAGAAGAATAGGAAAAGGGAAGCAACTGATAGAAAGGTAAGTTGTAATGTGGAAGCGAAAAGCATTTCAGGCCTGGTTTATGCAAGGACCTTTGGAATGAACAACCACTATTCAAGAGTGAAGAATGAAATCCAGAAAGGATAAAGTGGAAGCTGCCCAGGCCCCATTAAGAAGGGCAGTTTCATTTTTTGGAATGAAATGGCTCTTAGAACAGAACCGGAACAATACTTTGCATCTACGAATTATTGCTGCTTTTCACACCTTGCAGGCCAGCTCAAAAACCAATGTTAAAGTTTAAGAAATTTGAATTAAAGTGTCTAATAAAAATTAGAATGTTTCACTTAGAAAAAAATATTTAAGGAAGTATAACTCTGTTGAATCTTAGCTTTCCTTTAAAAGCCAATCTTAATTACAATTCTCGAAGATTAGAAAAGTGCAGCTTTTAAAATATATGCATTTTTTGGTTGAATTAACAATTTTTTGCTGTAAATCAGTACAATTTATAATAATTAAGGGTGCAAAATTTGCAAATTGCTAAATTTAAGATATTAATAAAAGGAATATTGTTTGGCAAGAAAGATTCCAATGGTGCATTTTCTAAGGCTTTAATGTTCCGGAATTTAACCTAGTTACCAAATGTTTAACTTCACTGGCTACAAGTATTTTCATAATAACTTAACGACCATTCAAAATCAGATTGACTTAAAATTTTAGTTCTTGAATTTGGTAACTAAGTTAGCAAATAAGGTCCATTTTACTTGGACAATTCCTATTAATTATGCATAACTTTTAACTATTCAACCTTGTACAGAAATGTTCCTTGATTGGTTTGCTTTTATGGGTGCAAGTTTTAACCTTGATCAGTTTTCATGCTTAATTCGATCATGACTTAATGGAATTTACTCGGTTACCACAGTTAAAACCAATTTCCCTAGAACTGGAACAATGTTCCATTTATTACCGATTATTAATTTTTTGAATTGGTTTATTGTGGGTATAACAAAGAAGGGCCCTTTATCCAAAATTGTTCAAACCCTGCTGAGTCCGAATCATACCAAAGACATCGCCTTTCCATCTTCTTTTGAACATGTGATTAAAATTAGTATTAAAATGTATTCGTAAACGGAAAAAACCTTTATCACTGCCATTTGAACTTACAGAAAACAGGATTACAGTACAATTAAGCACCAACAACAAATTGGTTTAAATTAACTAATTTAATGAACCTTTTAAATGGTAAAAATAAAAATAAACACTGTTTTTTGGTCTGAAATTGTTCATTCAGAGGTCGATTGGCATTGTTAAGCTTTTGGCTCATTTGTCCTTCTGAAAAGTTTTGTACAAGCCAAAAAATGTTTTCTTAACTGGGCAGTTATTCAGAGTTTCAAATGTGGTCGCATTAATAACTCAGTTGCACTCCATTCTTCCCAAATTTTCGTTGTTCCTGTTTCCTGCTTAAATTGTCTTTCTCTTGTGGTAGTAGGTACTATGATCACTGCTAAGTAGGTTTTTTCTTTGAATTTCAATTTTTTCTATCTCCACACTTTTTCCTTCTTTATGAAAGGAGGGATGGTGAATCAAAAATTGCAAAGCCTCTTGTTCTTCCTACATTGCCCAAAATCTACGATAAATTATGGTGATTTAGGGCCACATGAAATCCCCCGGTTCTTAATTTTTCTTGGCTTAAAATCCGTTTGTAATCATTAAAGAACGGTCTGTGGGCCAAGATGAAACCAAGACAAACTTATAATTATTTGCTAGAAAACCAACAATTGAAAATTAAGTTAAGGAAAGTGTTAAATTGTATTTAAGGTAAAAAGAATAAGCCATTTCAATAAAATTTAACGAAATTTTGGAAAGTAAAAAGGTATTTAACACATCTGATTCATGAAAAAACAAAGATTAAGAAATTTTTATGCAAACTGAAAGGAACATTGGAAATTTGTTAACTTTTGGAAAAGTGTAAGTAGAAAGTGTTAAAATTCAATATCCTTTTATTTTCACTTGTACAATATTTGACTCAATTCGCATTTTTGCATGTGACTTAATATCGTGTTTTGTGAAAGGATGGAAATGGGTTTCTTTTACTTTTGTTTAGGACAGTGTACGGACTTATTGAAAAAAGTTGGAAAATAGCAAAATTGTAAATAATAGAATTACTTGCTTTTATTTCTACACTAAAAACTGCCAGTTAATTGAACATCAAGAAACATTTTCCTTATATTTCCTTATTTGGGCTTTGGCTGAAAAGTTAAGCTGCGAAGCCAATGTGGTGTGCGTGGCTGACTGAGTAAAGTTGGAGTTGGTAGGGTAAAATCGAAAGATCAAGTTTAAACAAAAAAGAGTGGCAAAAAACAAGATGTTCCGAGAAAATGAGTGGATTAAGTTGTGTTTCCGGGTAACCCAAATACCATAAAGAAATGAAGAGGTGTAAATGAAAGAAAAGAGAAAGAAGAAATAACATGAAACAATATGGATGTAACGTGCAAAGTGATGCTGGCTGAGGAATGAAGTTTTAAAGCTTAGATGCCAGGAAAACAAATGGCCAAAGGGTTAGAAAGTTAGGAAAAGGACAGCTGGGTAAAAAGGTTTATTGTGAGGCCGGAAATTCGGTGCAAGGGAAATGATTGGGTCACGTAAGAAGGCAAAGGACCCCAAACTGGCCAAATTACAATACATAAAAAATTCAAAAAAAATTTTATTAAAAGTAAAATGTAATAAAATTAACTTTAAGAAAGAACTTAAAAATCCCTTTGAAACTAAATAAATGAAATATTTCAAAGTTTTAAAAACATTTAATTGTGGTAGTTCCTTCAATGAACACATTGGTCTGGGTGTGGACAAAAGTTTAAAGAAAGGCTAATTCAATCAATATGCAAGAAAGGGAAGAAACAGGATGAAAAGATTTGGAGTTTAGATTAATGTGTATTAACAAATTTAAAAATCATTTTGACACATTACATGGCAACAAGTAAGTTAACAATGAAAATGACAAATAATTATTTAAACCTCGGAATGGACAACAATTTAAATGAAAAATGATTGGAAGGGAAAAAGTTGCTGGAAATAACTCCTACACATTAACACTTTAAGTTTGGGAATTAAAACTTGCAAAGATTCAGCTACCAAGAAATCTAGTGGCTGAATAATTTTAAAAATTTGTTGCGATGTAAAAGAACCCTTACTAGAAAATTATGGTTTTCATGCAAACAAACATAAATGAATAGTTTCATAGGAATTAAGATTAATTAAATTTAATTGTAAAGCCAAAATATTCTAATAATTGTAAAAAAAATCTTATGTGCCACTTATTTAATTTGAAAGCTTTTGGAAGAAACACTAATGTTAAATATTGATTGTGTAATTTTCAATACGATATGTTTAGGTTGTTTGGCTGTCAACAATTGAAAATCCAATCTGATTTGATTGATTAATCATGTATAAAAAAATCAGACAATTGACAATTAATTTAAGAGTAAAAATAAATATTAAATTTTAAATTGAAAAAAAAGAAAACAAATTTTAAACCGGGAACAAATTTTAAATAATCCTTAAGAAATAAACATTGTAACAAAAAATGAAATTAAAAATTTCAGAGAAATAGAAAAAATGTAAATTTGGTATTCCACAATAAGGTGCAGGATAGTGTAAATAAGCTGTCCCAAGGTGCCAACCTGAGAAAACAGATCAGCTTTCCTTAGAAGTGGGAAAAGGACTTTCAGAATGCCATTAGATTTAAAGAAAGTCAAAATTGTTAAAATTGTTTAGAAACACATATAGGTTATTAATCATCCAAGGTGTTAACAATTGTTTGATTATTGGACCAGAATTACCCAAAGTGTTAGGTAAAAGCTAACATAAGTAAAAAGCTGTTGACAGTCGGATGTCCACTGTCTTGTCATCTCTTTGTCAGCGGCAAATTATGTACTGTTTTTTCCCAAACTACAAAGCCCTTTTTTCTTTTGTTTTAAACTTTTCCCATTTTTTGTTTTAATATGTTAACGTTTAAATTGCTATCACCTTTAAGAATAAAATAACATAACTATTACAAATGTAATATGTTTTGTTTTTAATTTCTAGATGTTTCAAATTAGTATTATTGCCAATCTAAAAAATTCTTTGGTGCAACATTAAACCGAATCAACTTTTGGATTGATTTTCCAAAGAAAATTAATAAAATTAAAATTTTATTAAAACAAACCCATGAACAAATTGGGCCAAATTACATACGAAAACTGCACTTTAAGATACATTCTTCTTATCTGTTCATAATTAAGCTGGGCATCCTAAAGTCTTTTCATTATCTTGACTAATAAAATTAAACGGTTATGTAAAAAGGACTAAATCACAAAGATAAAATGAATTGGCTTTAACGTATTAATCCATTTTTTTTAAAATTCACTTACTATTTCAAGGCTTAACAGCACCTAAGAAATCCTGAAATACTCGGAATTAAGTTCGCTTCTTCCTTTTGTTTTAACCCCTTCTCTAACCACTTATGAAAAGCACCTTTCACCAACCTTCTCTTTGGCTCACCTTTCTCACCTCACTCCCTACCACTTTCTTCTCTCTTTCTCCCTTGTCCCCTTTTGTTCCTCCTCTCCTTCATTGTTTGTCATTTAATTCATTCCCTTCTTTTGGTTATTATTAAAACTTTTAGAAGGTCTTTTGAAATTTAAACAAAACAGATTTCCAAACCAATACAAAGATAATGAAAGTTTGTTCTTAATGAAAACAAAACTTTACAATATTTTAATAATGCCTATGCTTTAAGTAAACAATTTCATTGGTTCTCATTTCATTATCAATTTAACTACGCTTTTAAAACCTTGAAAATAACTACTTACCCTCTTTTATATGTTAAATAGCTGTCATTCCTTTAGTTTAAGTATTTAATTAAAAAAGGGATAATACAAAATTTTGAAAATAAGAAATTATGAATAATTTAGCTTAAATATTTTACAAATTCATTGAATTTTGAATTTGAAATCAATCATTCTAAGGTACATAAATTGGATGTATTAACTGCTTTGTAATTTAATTTTGACCAATGGATCTTATTTTATAACATTGAAAATTTCAAGAATTAAAATTTATGTAAAAAGTAATTTAAACAGGGCACAAAAAAGGGGTCTGTGCCAACAAGCGAAGGCATTTGTTAATGCCTGCTCATCTAGAACCCGTTCACCGATACAGTCACGACTTTATGTATAAAGTGAAAACATTTAAGTAACTGTTGGAAGTTAAAAAGTTTCCTCATGAAGGTTATCTGTGCCAATTTTTAACTTAATGCATCCAATAACAGTTGGTTCTAGAATGCATATGAATTTGACTTGTTCTTCATTTATGTTCACATGTTTACCAATTTGGTCCAGTAATATTTGTTTTCATTTGGACCGTCAACTTCCTTTGTTTTCTACTTACCTATGAAAACTGCCGGCATAATAGGAAAAATTTGCCTTGGTGGCGTTGATTTGACTTTTTAATTAACATGATCTCCTGAAAACAGTAATCCAAAACAACAAACATTTAATAAGAGTTGTTTGGACTGTTGGAATAATAATTTAATAAAATATTTTTGTTCAAGGGTTATTTCTAATGCCCTTGGTAAAAAGTTAAACTGCAAAAAAACTAGACCATTCAAAAATTCAATCAGGAATTCAATTTAAAACCGCCCTATAAGTTTATTGAATAACATGCTGAATATAATTTCCTTTTTTGGAGTTATTTTGTTTCCTTTTAATGTTAAAATACAAGGTTGCTACTGTCTTCTAAAACCTTATAACTACTCAACTAAGCTTTGTCATAAAACATTTAAATTTAAAAATTTCGAAACTAGTCAACCAGAGGAAAAACCAACCTGTCACCTGGATTCTTCTTTCATACAAACCAGATAATATTTCTGCTTTTGTAATCTTGTTGTACTTTAAATTTCAAATCCTTTCATCTTGGAATGTGCCATTTTGTAATTGCCATTTGCAATTTAAAGCTTTCCTCTTGACTCCAAAGGGAGGATTTTTAAAGGCGCTGACTATGCATGACTCAAACATTTAAACTAGTTTAGAAAAGAATGTATTTAATTTCCATTTAAAATAAACTAACCGGTGAAGGGACTTGAAAATTTGAAAATAAAACTGTAATATAAAACTTACTTGCACATAACTGGCCACTAAACCAGGAAGAACTTTAACATATTAAGTTAAATTTTAGCTTTGTAGCTTGATATTTGACTATTTTCCATAATGGTGCAATCCCAAGCAGACAGCAAACTCAATAACCTGAAATTAAATTAACAATCAACCAAAACAAAACTTCAGGAAAAGAAAGTTTAATGAAAAATTCTTGATTAGCAAATCCAATGGAAAACAAAGAAACAATTTTAAAGGTTCTTTAAAGAAAAACTTTTATGTAACCTTAGTGGTAATTAAATTTAATTGAATGGGAAATTGCAAAGTCACTTGCAAATCCTTTGAAGCATATTGCTAATTTTCATGAATTTCTGGCTTAATCATTGATTAGGAAACTGTTGCACAGAATGCGAGCATTTTACAGAACTAAATTAAAAGCAGGGAAAGAATTTGATAAGGAAGTTTTGTAAACTAAGGGGAGGTCGATGAATTGCTTAATTTCAAACTATTTGGCGTTGATGAAAAGCTGGCAAAGGGTGGTTAAATAAACAGATGCAGAAAAAATTCGAAACAAAAATTATATGAAATTACCACAAAAACACAAAACCCAAACACGGACTAGTAAGTAAATTGAAAATGTTGGATGTGAGTTAATTGTCAGAAACAAATCCTTCTGCTTAAAAAAACCTATAAGTCAACCTTGGCCACTTTAAATTTATTTATTTAAATTTTTCAAAGACCAGGTAAAAACCAACAAACAAATTGTAACAAATTGCTTGAAATTTCTTCAGGAAAGTTTTCCATTTTAACCTTTTTTGAAGGAGTTTAAACAAATACCTAAACGTATTCGTAAAAATGGACATATGATTAAGGTTTAGACACAAAGAACCCCCGAATGCATGTGAATTCAAATAATTCAAAATTGTAAGGTGATTTGTTAAACAAACTTATAAAAACAAATTTTAAATTCATTAAGCTCCAAACGAAAGGGAGTAGTTGAGTTGTTTGAGTTGTTCAAAATTAAGCAATGATGATCTAAAAGACAAACCGATCCAAATAGATTTAACAATGCAAAGCCACCGCCAAACATTCACTGTTGGTTTATTTGTAGTTGGCCGTCCACGAAGAAGAACACTTGGTTTGGATTAAAGAAAAAGGACTTTTATATAGCTGGAAGGTCACTTAAAATGGAGCCGATTAAAAAATTTAAGGAAATTTGAATAAAGCTTAAATGATAAACAAAAAAGGTAAAAGTTTAAAAAAGTATTCTCTTAAAGGGGAAAAGGCCCTATTAATTTAAAGGCTGATCAGATGGAAAGAGGGAAAGGAGTAAATTCAATTAGTCTACAATCAATGTTTGGATTATAGACCTTTAACGACAATGAAGAACTTAAAACAAAACTTTTACAAATTCTTCATTACAATAAAATTGTTCATTCTAAAATGTAAAGATCGTTAAAAAAAAATTTTGGCAATTGGTTTTTAAATAAAGTTTTAAGGCCGGTTAAGATCCAACGTCTCTGCTTAAAGATTCTATCTAAAGGACTGTTGGCACATCAATGAATAATTAACCGAACTGTTTATTAAGCTGGATTATTAAAACAATCCTTAAAAATATTGGTACAAGGTAACACATATTACATGAATTAAGTTTTCAAACATCATCTTTTACAATTAGGAATTTTAATTGGTTTCCACCATTAGATTATTCTGTTAGAAATTTTGCCTTCTAGATTATTTTAACATTTCAAAAATCTTTTGAATTATATGAAGTTTCACTATTTGTAAATTTACCAAATTATTTATAGCAGAATCCCTTAATTTAAAAAATCATTTTTAAAAACCAATTAAAATTCACAAATGACTTGAAAAATTGTTTAAACCCTTAGTTTAAAATGAAATTCTTTTTATTAAAACTAAAGCTTTAAAAAATTTTAAAAGTGCTTGTTTTTGACACTAAGTAAACGCTTGTAAGCAAATTCCTTAAGACCAGAAACAAGTTTCAACAAATCAATTTGTTTAAAAACTTGACCTTAAATAATCAATTAAAACTTGGAATTACATTTTAAATTTATTTCATTGATTTAAATTTGTTTCCAAAAACCCTTTACAAGATCGTTTAAAGCTGTTATTTGATGATCGGACATTAAAGCATTGAATTAATTTTACTTTTTGATTTCTTTTGAAATTTGAAACAATTTGATAAATTTATTATTAAGAAAATTTTTACATACGTAGAAAATTAGTAAATTTCAATTATATGTCGTATTTAAATTCTGTATTTTTAAACCAAAGAATTAAACCTGGAATGGTCACAATGTAATTAATCTGATGAAATTTATCTTCTAATCCACTGTAAATAGTTCAAAACCAGAAAGAAATTTGGCATTTAACAGCTAGTTTAAACAAACCTGACCTTCAAAGGTATTAAAAGTTTACCCTTTAACCTTTTAATTATAATGCTGTTATTCACTTCTATTACCATCTACACTGCACCCCACCAAATTGTTTAAGGAAAATTTAATTTAAAAAAAATTCATAATGACAAAATTCAGACCCAAAAACATATTTATTCCCTTTCAATTACCTGATTCTGTCCTGGTCTCTAATGTTGTAATTGACCTTTAATTGTTATAGCTGGAAAGCACCTCCTTTAAGGCACAGTCAAGCAGTACGGCGCCCGAAAGGGACTCCAGACTCAGAAAAGGAAGGGATTGGGAAAACTACAAAAGAACCTGTGATGATGGTCACTCTGTCCATCTCCACACATGATCTCTGGAGCTCATCTCTGCACCTCTACCGATCTGGGTTTTAAGGATCGTGCCATTTCAGTATTAGGCGCCGTATTCGCAGTTATTATTTAATTCATACTTTATCATTAATTTAAGCTTATGAATAATATTTTTAAACCAGGACCTGCAACATTTGGATCAAGAACCTTCTGAAAAATACATTATGTCAGATCAGGATACAGCAGTTTGAGTCTATGGGTGTGTCTGTGTGTGTTTTAATGACGAGTAACAGGGTGCACGGGTATGCAGAGGTGTGGAAGCTAATAAGCCTTACAATTTTCCCCAAGCTAGTAGGTGTAGGCAGGTGCCCATCAGACTGAGTTTGCAGAATTACAGATGCTTTTATCTAAAGCGACTTACAAGTGAGGTACAAGACAAGCAAAAAGTCCAGGAGAAAACTGTGACAATGTGTTTCAGTTACCTGAAATGCAAGTGCAGGATAAACCAGATAGAATTTTTTTTTTTAAATCTTTTTTTTAATCTTTTTTTTTCTATTAAGATTTAAGTGCATGCGAAGTTGCGGAAGAGTTCTGTTTTCAGGATTTTTATATGTGATAGAGGGAGCGAAGCTGCTGATTGACACACTGATCTAAGTACGTTTGTTCTGGATCTTTTCTGTGGTGATAGATTTACCGAAACCTGTTTGTTGGCAGAGCACAGTGGGCGGGAGTGCTTGTAGATCTGGATGAGGGAGTTCAGGTAGGAAGGTGCTGTTAAGTTGACCACTCTATAGTCAAGAGTCATAGCTTTGAACCTGATGCGGGCAGCTACAGGAAGACAGTGCAGAGATCTGAACAGTGGTGTGACCTGTGTCACTTTCTGCAGATTAAATATGAGATGTTGCTGCTGCATTTTGGATCATCTAGAGGTGTTTGATTGTGCATGTTGGTGGCCCCATCAACAAGGCATTGCAGCAGTCAAGACAAGATACAGTATGACCAGCACAAAGAGTTGGTTTGCATATTCACAAAGGTAGAGTCTGATCTTTCTGATGTTGTAGAGGGCAAGTCTGCAAGCCCTAGAGACAGAGGAGATGTGGTCGGTAAAGCTCAGTTGGTCATGAATATGACCCCCAAGATTTCTGGCAGACTTCATGGGCACAGTCACTCAAGACCCTGCGTCAATACTGATATTGTTTGTATTGAATAGATTTTCTGTCTTGGCGAGCTCTTTTGTAGATGTTAGAGAGACAGCCAGAAATGCATGATGAGACAGTGGAGTCATCTGGTGGAAAGGACAGTAAGCATAGGACAAGCTATGTGAGTGGATGAGACAACCCACAGATGTACTATAGATAGGAAGGCGCCTGCAAGGATACCTAAAAGGTTTGTCCAAAGTCCGGAGAGAGCTGATCCAGAGATGCCCGAGTCAGAAAGGGTGGACAGGAGGATCTGCTGGTTCACCAAGTCAGATGTTGCAGATAGATCAAGTAGGATAAAGACAGAAGACAGACACACAACTTTTGCAGCCCACAGGGATTCCACGACTGTCAGGAGGCCCATTTCTGTTGAGTGACCACTCCTGAAGCCAAACTGGTTCACATCAAGGAGGTTGTTCTGAGAAAGTTAATTGAAAGCTGCCCATCGAATGAGGATGAAGTTAGCAGAATGTCTCCATCTGGTGGAGAGAGGGGAGCTGATGGCTGCCACCTTATTAGTAAAGAAGCTGGCATGTATTGACATTTTTTTTTCTTTGCGCTTTTCGTATGAGAAGACAGGTTTCTCTTTAGAAAACACAATCCTATGGCTTTAATACAAAAAATACCACAGAGCAAATGTAGAAACAGATCAGTTCAATTTGGCAGTCAGCCTTTTTCATCAACATATTTAATGCATGTTGAGCTAGGACATTTCAACAATTTTAGTTACTCTTAATGTTTGTGTAAAGTTGTAGTAAAGTTGTAGTAAAATAATCTACATTGATTATAAAAAAGAAATATATTAATGCAAATGTTTCCATCCCCCTTTCAAGATTAATTAAAAAAATATTTAGATGAATGTGTTTCATCATTATGTTGACATTTGTATCCAACTATACACAGCTTACCTTTCCAGCATCTGCCAATATGTACAGTTTGCGCTTGTGGAATTAATGCACCTGTCATTTAGAATCCCTGAGTGTGCACCTGTTTTAAAATATCACTGTCTGACTCTTTATGATATGTTTCCCAAACATAATTACTTAACTGCTTTTACTGAAACACATGTACAGATTTTAAATAGCATGGTTTGAGGCAATTGTTTTTTTTTAAGAATTACTAAGTGGAATCTGTTCCAGTTTCCTATTGCTGGAAAAGGTTATGGCAACATGTTACAAGAAGGCATATTTCTTGGGAACAGACCAGTATTTCCATTCATAAGTCAGTTTTTATCCTTAATTCTTCAATTTGTGGGGAACTAGAGCTGGAGTACACTCTAGACTTGTTGACTGTCTATCACAGGGCCAGCAAACCGTATTTATGTAGATACACAAAGATTCATGCTCACTTTCACAACAAGTCCAATGACAAAAACGTTTAGTGAACTTGCGACATTACTACACGAGTAGCTGGAAGACTGAAACAACACACAGTAAACAGAAGGGTGCCAGTCTGCCCAGTCTTGGGGCAACATTTTACCATCGGGATAATTTACTTCAGACAGTATTACTCATTGTGATAACATTCTAACACCAGCTTCATTCAGAACTAATGGTTTTTAAAAATTGTAATTTTGGTTTGGGGTTCTTGTAACATTGGTTCATCAACTTTAACAATCGTGGCTCCTTTTATTACAGCGACAGGATCTCTTGAAAATCATACACGTCTACTCAATTCAGCTGCATGTCCCGAGATGCAAATTTAGGCACAGACAATAGGGGAAGCTGCCCAGGGCACCATCTTGCTTGGGGGCAGTTGTGGCATTTGCGTGATTGATTTTCAATTGCTCATTTGCATGTTGATGACATTGTGTCACCTGTGCCACGGTTAACCTTGCCGAAGCGAGCGGCCTTATGCTGCTTTGTGATCTGCAGCAGGCTGCTGCAGGCCAGGAAGGTCTCACGCTCAGAAGAACGAGTGGGATGAACATAAGTCACAAGTTAACTAGGGCAGTACTGCATTTCTGACACCCAAACATGGTGGTCAAAGAGGTCTAGCCTGGTTTACTGATGCAACACATGGTATTAAACTGGTAAAAAGAGTGGAAAACAAACAGCTCTGGCGTGACTCTTACCTGGTCTCAGTGTGTTTACTAGTACAATGCTACAACAGTGTCTTCTACAGTCAAATATGGAGCAGCTCAAGACACTGTCCTTGGCCTTCTGTCTCTCGTACTACGCCAATGATACTCAGCTGTTTGTGCTGTAAAAACAGATGATTCCCCTCAAATAATCAATTTACAGGCCTGCTTTTTAACTGAAAAGCTGGATGGCACCAAATGTCCTGCTTCTAGGTTCAGATAAAAGTGATTGGCAGATATTGGGCCAGGTTAGTTAAATAGAACTTCATCGGTTGCAGCCTCCTATTCTACTGTGGCTCCTTACTAACTGATAACAGTCTGACACCTTTAAATCCAGCCTTACAAAAAAAATGATTTTTCTTCTTCTGGTGAGTCAGGCTCAGTCTCAGTAGATCTTAACCGAGCATAGTCCATGAAATCCTGCCATTGACATAACGACACACCTTTCAAAAACGTTTTGCATCTCTCTAATCTTCCTTGTTCCCTCAACCTTGTCTCTCACTTCCGTGTCCTCGTTTTTACTTAGACTCCCTGTGCTTACATTGGCCATGGGACCTCTTGTTCTTCCCTGACTGTCGGCACCTGATTACAGATATTCTGGATTTAGATCTCTGCCCTCCAGGAGTGACAGTTTCTTCCTTGCTCCTTTGATTCTCTTCACAGTTTTTTTTTTCATTGTCTCTAACTCCATCAGTTTGTTTCCTTTCTATTGTACATGTAATAGCTGAGTTGTGACTCGTGTGTGCCATCAAACTAAACCTGACCCAAATACTGTAATATTACTTTGCTAAAATAGTCAAACATTTCTACCTGTAGTTTGATTGCAATTGCAATGGATTGAGTTTAAGGTGGCAATACAAGACAAATAAGTAAAGTCCAATTTCTGGGAATTCATACCAATTATTACTACTTGGTTAAAATCCCACTGTTCTGAAGTATATCAGTAACTAAACCACACGCTGTTCTGCCTTTTCACATTCCTCTTATTGATGAAATGCCAAAGCACATCAACAGATTTAGAGATAATTACCAGATTATAGCGTACTGGAAAAAAACCCAAAACATTTCCATACTTTTGAACTTAATTGCAGCAGTTTTGAGAAGAAAATGTGTGAATGTCTAGACAATTGTTATTTCAGCACCAATCAATCAATATTCAGCCTTGTGACACATAACAATTCTTCACTCAGGATTCTGCAAACCTTCCTCCGCAAATTAGTCAAAACTGTGCACCTTTTGAAACATCATGTTTTGTTTTTTTTTTTCTTTTGACAAAGAGCCAGCTCTGCAAAATGTGGCACTTGCTTCACTTTGTTGGCAGCTGAAAGTGTGAGAGTCTCTATTTGAGAAAAAAACGTTTTTCTGGTGTACAGCTTTTGAATGACAAGCAAAGGGAGGGTGGATGTATGCTAATAGAGGATGTTATTATGTCTCCTCCCTTTTTTACTTTCTCTTTCACATCTTAACACTCCACGTGTGCCTGCCAAAACACCTCACGGCATGTGGTTTTCGTGTGTGTTCATGTGCTTTTCTCTATATTATTGGCCTTTCTTGTTTAGAGGTGCTGATGGAATGGGGAAAGTGCACGTGTGTGTCTGTGTGTGTGTGTGTGTGTGTGTGTTTTAGGGTGTTATCTAGTTGCCTCAGCAGCCTCTCGCTGAGCATCTTAGCTTGATAAACAGAGAGATTGGAAGTAGGTAGCAAATGCCTCCAGGAGAGAAATGCACTGGAATCAAAGCTCTTGCTCTCTTGCCGTGTTTTTCCTTACACACACTCACACACTTTCACGAACGCACAAAACACATGCACTGAGGAGTTACACAATTGAGTAGGCCTAGATCTACAGACACACAGTCATGCACATCCACATGCACACACAGGTTCTTTATCTATGAGTGCCACCTGGCTGGCAAAGGTTTAGTATAACCTGGCAGACAGCCCAACTGGATGATCTGTAGGGCAGAGAGAGACATAGACACAGAGAAAAGGAATGACATAGAGGCCAGACAGAGGTAGAAAAAGAAACGAAAAAGATGACAAGTTTTTGATATACTTTACTAAATCAAGGGTGGAGGCAAAGCACAGGTAAGTCATGAGATAGGCACATAAGAGAGGTCAAGCAAAAGGAAGAAAAGAGATTGAAGAGAGATCAACAGAGAGCCAGGTGAGAGCCAGAAGGATCAATGACCCAATGAAGAGAAAGGGTCAAAGATGAAAGAGAGATGTGTAATGAAAAAAGAAGAAGAAGAAGAAGAAGAAGAAGAAGAGGGGAACGAGAAAGAGCAGAGTAAGTGTGGCAAAGATGTAAGCGGCAAAGATGAAAAGGCTGGCTGCAGGAAGGAAGTGACAGAATGATCCTCTCTAGAGATGAGGAAAATACATAGTGAGAGATAAAGTGTGTGTAGCGTAGCAGCTGTCGCTTAAGGAATGAAGACGTCCGACAACATGGGACTGTGGAATGGAATGACTGGGGAATCTGACCGCTTAGGATGAAGGACCCGGGAAATTTCTTTGGCTTCTTCACAAAATGATTGCTGGTGTCAGCACAGCGTGTCAAGAAGCACTGAGACCGGGTGCAAACACAGACTGTTAGCAAGAAAATTTAGCATTTAATTAGTTGGTGGCTTAATTAAACTATTTATTTCACAAAAAGCAATAAAATTTTAGCTGAACACTAGCTACATGGTAGTTAATTGTAAGCTTTTTGGCTAATGAAAATGCCAATCCATTAATTTACAGACTTCTCTGGGGAAGCTGGAGCCTGCAACTAAGTAGTGAAAGGCTGTGAAGTACAGCAATATTGTGTGTGGTGGTCAGACAGGTTGTTTGCTGGAGCTGACGTTCCACACTAACAATATTAGTTTCTGGGGTGATGGGCAGTAAAATCTTGCAAAGCTAATTCTGAAGCAATAAAATCAAAAACGAAAATGCATGGGCAGTAGCAGCCAATGGCAGTGATTGTGTGCACGTGAAGACATCTGACCGTGTGTCTGGAGAGTTTGTTGACTATCCAGTGAAGCCCATCTCCTAAAAAGTATGTTTCTATACAAGTAAACTGTGAACACAAATGCAGAGCTGCAGCTGAAATATGTTTTCTATTAAGAAAAAGAGAATAATGGTAAAAGCTAATATAATTAGCAATTTGTAATATATTGATTCTGAACATGCCAAAATATGTAATCTTGCAGTACAACATCCACTTTGTCTGCCTGAGGCCTTATTGACCTTTTTTTAATGGCTGTGTTTGGGCAGTTAGAGCACTTGGCCACATGGTTAGAGATACAGAAGATTGAGGTCTGGCTTAATGGAGAAGCTTTTTGGTAATACACATGTTTATTTGCTTTGAAACTAAGACAATCGTTCCCAAAGAGAGAAAATCAGAGAGGAAACCTTGGAGTTGAGTTGGAGTTAAGTTCACTATTGTGTATTTATGCCCCCAAAGGAAAATGCAAGAGGACCACAACAAACACTTTCAAACATAGCAATGTAGCTGAATATCCATAGACATTCAGCATTTCAAATTCTTTTTAAAAACTTTTTGAATTGAAAAAATAAAAAAAATGTAAATACAAAAACTAAAACTAATGGAACATGAAACATTTTTGTAACCTTAAGAAAACAAATTTACCTACATTAAATGAAAACCAAAAACTAAATGAAATTAATAATAGTTGCTAAAAATGACTAATATTTAATAGGAAAAAACAAAAAAATGTATAATATATTGTGATTGGTCTGTATATTGTTCCATTCATGACTGATCCGATGGCTGCAGGGTGTTTTGTGTACATAGCTCCAAGCTTTGCAAACAGATGCTGACATAGCTCCCGAGGATTCAAACTCAGTCCGTATCAAGTGAAAAAGTGAGGTCAGAATAGCAGGGAGAAAAATGTGGGACTGTTTCAGATTAATAGTGAAACTGATTGGCTACGGGAAAATGTATAGATCGACTGCACAGTTGGTTGTCGTTGAATTATTCCAGGTAACAACATGTGTGGTGTGGAAAACGGAGAACAACTGACAAATAAGGTTCACTTTTAAAGTCACCATCACAGGGTAAAAGGAAAACACATTGTAAATGGAAAAAAATATGCAGAGAGAGAGAAAGCGTGAATAACAAGGAAATGTCAGCATCCAGCAGCAGTAAATGAGCAGCTCCAATCAATACAGTAAAACACACTCAGCCTGGTACAGTAGGACGTGTCAACCACTGTGACACACACACGCTTTCAAAGAGCTTCATGCTGCACTTCAACGGAAACTCCAGAGGCTGCACAAATTCATTAAATGATTGCACGCAAGATGCAAAGTGCAACTCAGGGCGTCAGTCTGTTATTAATGGTTTCAGTCAAACACACAACGTCATATTGTTGATGCCTGTTCATAAAGTGTCCTAAGGTAACGTAAGATGTGCAACCCATCTTCCGGTTTGGTTAGAGTTAGGCCCCCAGAACATTAGGTTGGCCCTAAATAGATGTGTTAGGGTAATAAAAAAGTCTCATGATGTGCATCACATGACTTAATGCAACAGCAATAACTGCTGTGTTACACTGTCTGGTGTAAAAGACTTTTGTTTTCATCTCACATGTGCTAGATGTTGCCAAACAATATCAGATATCTTTTGGTTGTTTTCGGCTGCTGCTACAAATGACCTCTCTATTTTATCTATTTTAAGATTTGTATGAATCAAATGTATTAATACCTACAGTGTTTAAATGTTACATAGTTTTGTGATCAATAGATTCTTTTCACACCCGCTAAGTTTAAAATAATACAAAATAAAATCCATAATAATGAATAATAATAAAAGCTAAAACTGAAACTCATAAAATCACTAGGAAAAACTAACTGATATTTAACTGAAATTTAAACTGAACTACACATTTAAATGAAAATAAAAACTTATCTGTACGTATAAAACTGCCATAACTATATAATGTCTTTGGAAGCAGCCAAATTAGTCATTGTCAGCCTTCTTTCGGTGTTGATTCCAAAACTCCAGAGATAATAAGGTTTGCAGGAAGATTGAGTGGCTAAAATCGAAGGAGCAATTTGAAAAAATGGGGCCCAAAAGGTGGCCAAACAACTCTGAACAAAGCCACTTCCCCAGACAGATCCAGTCATTAGTGGTCTGTTTCCTTTTTTGGTAAAAGCTGGTGCAAATCTATACTTGTACGCTGTTTCAAGCAGGTGCTCATACTGAGCGTGTTAATTGAAAACAGCGTGTAATTGTTTTAGAAATGCTCCACCTGAAAGCTACACTACGGTACGGTGATAAACAAGTGCAAGGTTGGGCTTTGAGACTAAGTCTAACTCCATTATTACCCAGATCACTAATATAGCCTCCCAACAGTTGCATTAAACACAGCTGAGCGATGAAGAAAGGATTATTGCTGTTTTTGCAGCTGCCGAGTTTATTTGCCCTGGTCTGCTCTATTGGCTGCGTAAATCCCTCCTCTTCTCACACAGCAGCAACTCTCCCTGAAACTGCCTCCCTACAAAACACAAAACCCTTCACATAGCATTCTGCTCAGCCCTTGCTCTCTCTCTCTCTCTCTCTCTCTCTCTCTCTATCTCCAGACTTGTCAGTTTTCCCTTTTCACTCTTCTGCTCACTCATGCTTTTTCAGCTTCTATTCATATTTATCTCACCCTGTTCGCTCTTTGTCTGTTTTAATTTACAAGTCAAAGAAGCTAGTATTGGCAAGAAGTCATTATTGCCAAATTGGGAAAAATCAAATATAAACAGATTTGGCTGCTAAACCATGATAACACGACAATGGCAAATGCTTTGACAATCAGTCAAGCAATGGGAACACAATAGAAGACATTACATTAAATGACAAATTTCAATATGTTTCCCTCTCACTACTTCCTACTACCAGTGGCTAAGGGTCTAACTCTGCTTGGCTTAAATAACTACTGGATCAGAATTATACTCAACTTTCAACGATACACCAAAGGCCTTTTAATAAAGTGTAATGAATACAGCGCTGCTTCACTAGCTTCTTCTTCAGTCAAGTGATTTTAAATTAGATACATTCTCGTCATGTGGAATAAAGTAAATCGGTCTACTGTAGAAAAAAAGGGGATGCACATGGCAACAAAGAAATGAAAAATACAGGAATAATTAGTGGAATTAGGTAATGTTATGTTAATTAATCATTTCTATGTGTACATAAAATGCTGGCATGTGCATTTTCTGGAATTTGAGTCTTTGAACATCCAATTCATTTACTGAATGCGCTGGAATATCATCAAATTGTGATGATTTAAGTTCAGCTTTTCAGCATTTGTAAATAATTTACACAAAACTGAAATCTCTCAATCCGACTTTACTGGCTGAAAACACTGCATGTTCACAATCTGCAAGCAATTTAATTTGGACAGGGAAAGATATGAAATGTAGACAGGGGGGCACACCGACAAAGGGCAGCTTTGTCCGGTTGCTTCTGCCTTACATGCCGACGCTTAAGGTCCCTGTTTGCTTCAGCGATCGACACTCAGAGCTTTCAGTGTAGTACAATGGAAACCCAGACAGTTCAACCGATGCACATGATGCCTGAAGCCATGACGTAGTATATAAAGTGAAAAAGTCTCATGTTCTCAAGGTCTCAAGGTCTGGGATGTGGAAGATATAACAAGAGACAGGACTTTTCCTCTGGAGACAGGGGTTGGACTCTAGTGCAGCGCATTGTTAACTTTAATGATGATCATAACACAAGTGGAGCACATTGTTGTTTAGTAAGGACGTACGAGTGTGGTTGTCACAGTTTGTAACATTTTGTTTCATGTCATTTATCTTGGACCTTCACGTTACCCTGAAGTGTTTGCGCCTAACTTTAACACAGTATATAAAGTCGTTTCCATGGCATCAAATAGCGATGCTCCAAGCGTGTCCATTGTTAGGTGCTTGTGGCGTCAATATGATAAAAAGTGTCGCTATTTGACACCTTAGGAAGCAACATTATCTGACACTGTGGGATGAGAACATGTTGAATCACACATTTACCTCTTTTACAATATGTAAAACATAAAGCAGAATCTGCCATTGGACCCTTAGAATAAGGAAATACACATAACTATACTAAAGAATACATCATTGTTGTTGGGTTTGGTTTTCCCGTAAGCAGCTGTCTCTGTTTGGACTTACATTTGTGATCTCAAGTGTTTCTGTTTCTGTTCCAGCAGCTTTAATTAATCTCAACATTTGATTTTTTTTCATATGGTATAATTACTTTAGGCTTACAAAGGTCATTATTTAAAACCAGGACCCTATAAGCTACAATGTGCAGGAATCAAGCGATTAGTTGCATGAGATTTAAAATCTGCTCCTCTTAGTTCTCCTTCTTTCTGCTGTGTTACCTTCCACCATGCTCAGGGCATCATATACTACTTTTCACTAATCAGGTATGAAAATTATTTAACGTGGAGTTTTGCTACTTTTGGATCGTTCTACAGTTGCTCACTGTAAAATAAGTCTTACTCTACGATTTTAAAAGCCATTTTTATTTTTAAACTTAACTTCACTAACACAACAATCCAGCAGGCCTCAGGGTCCAACAGAAAGAGCCCCAATTAAGCATCTGTCTTGCTTCCTTTTGTTTCTCTTAGCTCTCACCAATGAGTAAAAGCCAGTCCAATATTTACTCTTTTTCAGTCTGTTGCTCGGTCACTTTTTCTTTTCTCATCCTCACTCCCACTGACTTCACCTTTGTGGGTCTCTTTGTCAACTCTGCCATGTTGAGCCATGCTAGGAATACAAATCCAGCTTCTGCTTATCTGTAGGACATGAGCCATTATAGGTGTGGGTGACTTTGTGCTGTAAAGGCGTGCGCAGGTCTCATGGACATAACTCCAAAACAATCAAAACGAGTTTGAAGCTGTGTTTCTTATGCAAAACTGTGACATGATTATTTAATTTTACACTATTGTTTGAATAAGAAGCTAATAAACTTACCAGTCAAGGAGACTGCATTTGCTATAGCCCACTGGTATGAAGGGGGAGCCTTGATGAAAACCTTCAAAATAGAATACCCCTTCACTGTTGCCAGTATGTTCAATGACTGTGCATCACTGAAGCCTTTGGCAGCACCTCTCCATCCATATTAAGATTATTTATCAAGTACATTTCTGAAAAAATAATAAAACATTTATACATTCTGTAGCTTTCGGATTTTTGCTACATTTTCCTATTAATGGTGCAGACAGTCCACAATGCAGACAGCAGACGGTGCTGACTGAAAATTAACAACCTGCTAACTTAATGCTTTGTGTATTCATTTTTGCAAATGACACTTTCAGTGAAAAGAAAAAGTTTCAAGAAAAAAATGTATTAACATCTAAGCTAACCCATTCCAGATGGTGCCAACAAACAACTGGGTCCAACCAACAATGAATTGCATTGCAGAAGGCAATCATCATATGCCCAAACAGGATCGAATAAGTACTGCCTTTGTGAGTGTGATAACCTTTAGTGTTAACCTTTAGAAGTGTCCAAATCCTTTTGCGAACTGCATGGCAAGGAAACTGTGCCATTTGCTGTCATTGCCATTGCATTTTATAGTTCTTCATTGACTGTTTCATATGAATTTGAGGCTTTATTTTATTTATTCAGACAATGCTGTGATTCAAATTTCTTGTGGTTCTGTACATCACAGCTTGTTTTAGGGGAAGCACATCAGTTTCACAGAGCTGCACTGTATGTGTATTTTTCAAAGCCAGACACACAAGTGAAAGCTAGACACGGAAGAAGGAAAGAAAAATGTTTGCCCATACCAAAACTGGCTGGGGAGTGAGGTGGGGATAAACTATTTGTTAACCAGCACGCAAAGGCTCAGTAAAAACAAGGCAGATAGGGCTTGTAATCAAAGCCTGTGTTTGTGTGCGTGTGCATGAGCAGGAGTGAGTAATTACATGACAATATTTCTCTTCAACGTGGAGATGTGATATGGGCCCAGCGCGAGCAAGACAACAAACTCCGGACAAACACAGAAATGGTAATGACTGCAACATACTCACACACACACACACACACACACACACACACACAACACACACCAAGGACATAGGTAGAATGATAAAGATGCACAAAATGTCCTGGTGGATGTGTGAGTTAAATGTGCTCAGAATTACAAAGACTACAAACTTTCTGTCTTCTAAACAAACACTATGAAGGCTCAAACCTTGCTGCACGTAAATGTATTTATTTATTTATATATTTTTGGCAACAGTCACGTTCAGGTGAAATGAACCTGAACAGAACAATGGATCTGTAAACAAACATAGGGCTTGAATATTCTGCTCTCTAGGAATCATTGTTGTACTTTCATATTTATACCTTATTGTCTGCGGAAATGTGCAGTGACTTAAACACTGCATTCACCATAAACGCTTAATTACAAGATACTTTTCAAGTGGAAAAGCATATTGGATATATCACTTAAGGTTTATGCATCAGCAACAGCCAGTCCCTCCAGGAATATGCAGTGTTGCAATTGCACTAATTAATTCAAACTATCCTCTGTGAATGTGCTGCAATTTTGCAATTTAAAACATGATAACATTATAAAAACATTGCAATCATAATCTTTTTTTAAAAGCTGTCACAAAATCCTAGGAAAATCCTGGAGGGACTGATTAGCTTTCAGTCATCTAGTAGTTTGTTTGCAGTGTCGTATCAAAAAATAATAAGCACAGTGCAGGTGCATCTAAAAATGATCTGATACACCTGCCACTGACCTATAATAGATTTACACAAATGACAAACGCCACCAGACCAACATTAGTCATGTCATACTGTAGGTTTTTAATAGATTCGCTGAGATTGAGCCGTGCCCACTGGAAGAAGAACGAGTCGGTTAGGTTTGGATTTAAAGACCACAAAGACTGTTTATTAGCTGGAAGGTCACTCTAAAAGATGGAGGCACGATAGGAAAAGAGCTTGCAACCAGCAGAATTCTATGTAACTCTGGACAGACCTGCATTCTGAAAGAGGATGGGACAGAATACGAGCTTAAAGAAGATTAGACAGGTGTGAAGGAGCCAGCCTGTTAGACATTTTGTATGTCATTAGAAGCATCTTAAAGTCAGAGGGGAGAGAGAGACGTCCCATGATGTCCAATTGTCCAGCATAGAGAGTCTGAGTGACAAGAGGAGACAAGGAGAGGGGTAAAACAGCTTGCATGTCTATGTGCTTGAGGAAACAAAAATACAATGTTGTATTTTGTTATTAGAAGAACCTTAAGTCTGACCTTTGTGGATTGGGAGCTAATGAAGAAAAGCTATATGTGATCAAACTTTTCTTCATCTAATAATCAAGTCTGGATGATTAGCTGAATTGTAAAGAGTCTTTGTATCTAAAAAAAAAAAAAAAAAAAAAAATGTTGGCAATGTCTGTGAAATTTTGATAAACAAAATAAAGGGTACATCAAATGTAAAACCACAGTTTCTTGGCAGCGAGCTTTGAAAGATCCTCAACCTACTGTTGAGAGTTACTGATCAGACTGTGCATCTGCTGTTTTTGGGCATCCAAATAACCACCACCTCAGTCTTATCTGAATATGCTGGTAGGGCATATGAAGACAAAAACGCAAACTCTAGAATCTACTAAATCAGCTCAATGAGCTCCGTGACCCAAAGGTAGCAGGTCAGTTGCAGTTACAATTAGTTGTTCATCTACACATCAACCTGACTAATTAGCCATCGTTCATTTTCATTCAGCATTTCTGTCAGGATCTGCTTGTGCTTTTTTCAATTCTCTGTTATTGATGTTTGCCCTTGTTTAATGTTTGCCCATGTCTCCCCAGAAGATTTGGATCTAGTTAAGAAACTCTTCTTGGCAGCCTATCAAGATGAAGTTTCATTAACATCAGACTTTTTGTCAAATGTTTAAGCTGGCTATGTATATTATAGCTAGTTATTATTACCCAAATTATTATAAACAAGCTAATTTCCTACATAATTGTCTTTAGAAAAGGAATATTTATAAATTACCTATCAAACTTTTAACAAACTGAGTGAAATCAAAATCTGGACTTTCAAACCCACTTAAAATAGCTTTTAACACATGAAATATCTTTTTTTTTTAAAAACTAAATATCCTTTTAAACAAGTCTTCCATCACAATAAAAATTCTGTCAGTGCTGTGTGTTTTGAGTCACTGAACGGGAACAAGCGGGTGTGGAAAGTCAAATTACCTTTACAGATCACAATGTGTGCGCGAGAGACAGCCCAGCAAGACTCAACAGTCTCTGACTTTATAAAACATCACAGCTGCTCAAAGCCTTGAAATAAATGCACAAAGGAAACCTCTGAGATAATGTAACTGGAAATGCATTCGGTTTTATTTATCTTCATGCTGTGAGAATTCTCTTCCTACAAGAGCTGCTGTTTGTTGGATTGTGGTCACGCAGGAAAAACACACACGTCTTACAGTAAGAACTGACGTTTCACAAGCATCACAGGTTTGTTTAGAAAGACGATGTGTTACCATTATAGATGCATTCGAGATTAAAGCAGTCTGAGCATATAAAATTTGTACTTGTTCTTTTGATATCCATATTGCAAACATGTCCTGATGACGCCTGATACTTGAGACGTATACAGCGGTTTATTCTATTAGATTTTGATGCAGTCTTTTTGAAGTCAAGCATTGCAAACTTTTGTCAAGATTGATCACAGATTAATATAGTCGTGGTGCATCTAATGATCTTTGTATTTGAAAACAATCATGTAGATAAAAATATATATTAAAAAGCCACTGACAAGCAATCGGGAGAAACTGTAGTAAAGTGTTCTTATCATGCCTCAAGTATTCATTCTGCATGTTGTCTTAAGTCTTCAATCTCCCTGTCCTGGAAAATAGTTCACAAATCAGCATAACGAGACAATTTGTGCATCTTAATTCAGCAGTAGCTTTAGAATTCAAACACATGACAAAAATATGCAACAATGCAGTGCATTTAGAAAGTTTTCAGACCCCCTTTACCTTTTTAAGTTTGTAATGATGTCGCCTGATACTACAGCCATGTAAATTATTATTTTTTTCTTATTCATCTACACTCCGTACCCCATAATGACCAAGTGACAACAGAATTTTAGAAATATCTGTAAATTTATTAAAAAGAAAAAAAATTACATCACATGTACATAAGTATTCAGACCCTTTGCAAAACAACTGACATTTAGATCTGGTCCCTCCCATTTCTCTTAATTGATCCTGTGATGTGTCTCTACCTGTGGTAAATTAAATTGATTGGATATGATCTGGAAAGGCACACGCACCTCTCTATTGAAGGTCTCACAGCTGACAATGCATTCTGTATCAGAGCAAAAGCCACGAGGTCAAAGCAACTGCCTGCAGAGCTCAGAAACAGGATTAAGGCACAGATCTGGGAAAAGCTACAAAAAAAGAACCTGTGATGATGGTCACTCTGTCTCATCTCCA
This sequence comes from Channa maculata, assembly GCA_020496755.1. Classification (NCBI taxonomy): domain Eukaryota; kingdom Metazoa; phylum Chordata; class Actinopteri; order Anabantiformes; family Channidae; genus Channa; species Channa maculata. The sequence continues at coordinate 49,048 of JAHZUS010000244.1, read as the reverse complement.
CACATGATCTCTGGAGCTCATCTCTGCACCCCTCTACCGATCTGGGCTTTTAAGGCAGAGTGGCTGGATGGAAGCCTCCCCTCAGCCCAAGGGACAGTTATATCTCCCTTTCTCCTTACCCTGTATACCTCTGACTTCAGGTACAACTCAGAGTCCTGCCACATTCAGAAGTTTTCTGATGACTCCGCGGTTGTTGGACGTATCCAGGGTCGAGACGTCAAGGAGTAACTATCAGTGGTGGACAGTTTTGTTAACTGCTGTGAGCACAATCATCTCCAGCTCAACTTCAGTAAAACAAAGGAACTGGTGGTGGACTTCAGGAAGTCCAGGACTATCAATACTCTCTCCATACAGGGAGAGAGAGCGAAAGTAATTTTGGAGCACAAATATCTGGATTTCCACCTGGACAATAAACTGGACTGGTCAGTTAATGCAGCATCAATATACAGGAAAACACAGAGCAGGCTGTAGTTTCTAAGGAGACTAAGGTCCTTCAACATCTGCAGCATGGCAGATGTTTTATGAGTCTGTGGTAGCCAGCTGCATCTTCTATTCTGTGGTTTGCTGGTGCAGCAATATAAAGGTGGCAGACAGTAACAGCCTGAAAGTACTGATATGGAGGGCTGCTTCTGTTCTGGGGGAGAAGCTATACCCTCTGCATGTAGCTGAGAGGAGAATGTTGTCCACACTCCTCTAAATCCTGGACAATCTCTCCCACCCACTCCACTATGTGCTGGCTGCACATAGTGGACTGATCACAGTCAAGTGCTCCACAGAACAACACAGAAGATCCTTTCTCCCAATGGCCATTAAACTGTTCAACTCATCCCCCTTCTGTAAAAAGGAGGTGGATTAAATGGACAAAATGGACAAATAGTATTGTTTTTAGTTCATTTATTGTTTTGATTTCATTTACGTTTACTCGTGTAGCTGGGTCTTTTCGTACTTATTGATCAGTAGTTCGTACTTGTCTTGGTTCGGTGAAAGTTTTTCCTTTCTTTTCTAATTTTCACGTAGAGAGCAGCTGTAACAAGGCAACACAATTTCCCCATACGATCAATGAAGTTATTTGAATCTTGAATCTTGATTCCTCACAGTAGCCAGCCAGGAGATGAAGACCTGCAATGACATCAGAATTAATGTGGAGCGGTTCATTTTCCAGTGTTAGTTTTCAGTTTATCACACTCATTTAATGAACTGTGACTTTGTGAGATATACTTTAATTTTATATGGTTTCTGACTAAATTTTGTTGCTGCATGTGATGCCCATAAGCCAGTAACACGGCGGCCACTACTTACTTAAAGACATTCTTGACTTTCTCTGTTCATTAAAAAACGGGGCAGTTATGCAGATTTCGGTTCTATAAATCAATAGGAGAGGTTCCTTTTTAAACTCTGCCTGCATTTGATCTCCTCATTCTCCTTGAAACACATTAACTGGGTTAAATCTGCTCCAAGAAAAATGTCACTACCACACATCTTTAGGATTTACTGGGGATTTATCATTGACAATATTCACCTTTGCATGTCATCAGGCCATTAAATGGCCATTATTCGTTCCTATCAGAATTATATCTACACTCTTGCAGATACCTGCTCCATATTCTATTGGGCTCGGTAGGTCTTGATCTTGCAACATTATGCGGCACAATGTTGGATCACGCCACAATGTGGTTTTGTTTTTGCCTTGACAACTATGAGATGCTTTTGCTACATATACACTCAAAATCAATATCGTTAAAAAATCAACACCAAATAAAGCAGCAACATCCAGCAATGGTACGAAACACACAAACCGGTTAGATTTAATCACAGAATTAGTACGGTGAGAGTCAAAACGCAGAAACAACACTAAAGTAATTATGAGGACTCACAAATTATGTCTGGTCTCAAAGTCCTGTGTATAATAATGTGACTTGACTCATATCAAGCAAGATATTGGCTGCAGAATTAAGTTGAGTAAAGCACTTTAGTCCATTGTTAGGGTACGTAATTTATATAATGACCCTGTAATGGCCCTGTTAGACCATATCTACTTAGTTTGTCTTATGTGACAAGGCTGCTCTGTTGATGCTCCAAATGAAATAAGTGGAAGATCACAGCAGCATACAAATTCGTTGTTAGCTCCCCTGCTGTGAATGAATGTAGCACTGCCTAAAGATAAAATCTATTTAGATCTGTGCCTAACCACAAAATGTTATTGCGGAGATCTACAAAGAGTTCTTTGGACTTGGTTGGTTTTGGTTTTGGTGGATTGGTTTCATCCTGAATTGTATACTTGTACTGAGAAAACATTTCCAATACAATGCCAGATACTACGTTCACCTCACACTGGTTCAGCAGGTAGAACAACAAAAAGGTGAAAGAATGAACCTTAAGACATTTTAGTATTCCTTAGCAAAAGTTTCTGAGTTTGTTTTTTTATTCACATGGTCATTATAATAAGTTAATGTGAAATGTGAAAAAAAAAAATTGTGTTTATTTGTGTGTGTTTCATGTTTCTTATCCAATTTGTCTATTTTTGGTCATTTGTGTCTTTTAACCTTGTCTCGGTGATTTTCTAACAAAAAATAACGCTCAGGAGCCCATTGGATGACCCCTCCACACTCTCAAATGGCCCACAGAAAAATTTGTTAGAGCACATATGCAGGCATCTGTTAAACTTGCACCGCTTGTGGTGCCAGCCATAAATATTGTAGGTGGCATCTCTTGCAATCGCACCAAAACGCTTGCTAATGTACTGTAACACTATTATTTATCCCAAACAATCTGGACGCTGAAATAAAACACTGCAAACAGTTATATGGTTGGGTTTAGACAAATACATTAAAATTAGGTTTAGGCAGTAAATAAACTTGAATTCCGGTCACCTGTGGGAACGTCCTTTGCTTTGTTGACCCGTCCATCCACTCTAACCTCCTACATACAAACATTTCGTTGTCCAGATACAGTGACAGTCGTATATTTGCTACAGCTGCTACACACCCATTCCTGCTTTATTAATGTTTTTTACATTAGGATAATCTCAACCAAAGATGAAACAGTTGTTGCCTAATTAACTGTCCAGGGCTGTACAATTCTGTCTGTGGGTATTACAAACCACTGTACTGTGTTTCAGGATCTAATAAGATTTTTAAACACACTTCATCCCACCAACAGAACTGTCAAAAACACATTTCACTGACTCATCAGAACATAAAACCATACATACCCGAGCAATGTATTCCCATGTGTTGTAACATTGGGAGACACATTTAAAAAAGAAAAAAAAAAACTGTCATTTGTTTCCATAAGGACTTTTTTTTTTTTTTATATCTGCCAGTGCTAAGGCAGAAAGCCTGTTGGCTGCGGGAGCGATTTCAGTAGTAATGAGTTATCTTGGATAATATAATTCTGGATTCATGCATAGCATAAAACAATCACGGGTTGCTGATTTCCGTATCATTATTCTACAAATTAATTGTCAGTGGCTGAATACAACAGTCTTCTAATGGCGTTTAATTGTGCTTAGCGGCCACTATGTGGGCACAGCCCCATGCTCACAATGTTAAATAGTGAGTTTGAAACAACACAGTGTGGAAAACAACATTATACAAGTTTTGGCAATGACAGCACATTACTGTAGATACATAAAGGTGAAGGTGAGTCTTAATAATGAATCTTAATAAAGTTATAAAAAAAGGTTTAGTGTTGGAGCTGGGACAATTTGACATTGACTAGATATAAGCAATGTCCATAATCTGACCAGCAGATAAGAAACTGCTACTAGTTGTCCAGAGAAATGTCCACCACAGCCTTTTCGTCCTCTCATGACATGAAGAAACCATTTTGGTAAAATGTTTCTAATATTGTCACTTGTTCCAGATACATTTCAGGATTTTTAACATGGTTTATTGCTATGAAATATATAGTAAGTTATGTTATTTTTTGATTTTTTATTTTCCCATTTGCTGTTTTTTTTTCCATTAGGCCACAAAACATTTTCAATCAAGAACAAGACAGCAAAGCCAACGGTCAACATTAGTTGTTGCTAAGTAGACAACCTATGATCATATTTTTAAAAAGGTAGTCAAAACTGCACAGAGGAGGAGCTGTTTATTTCAGATAATGGTGCATCAACCATCTAATTTCATTCTGACATGAATTATTACATTGCAACAGGCCAACTTGAAGGTTTGATAACAATATTAAAAACAAAGCAGACCCAGCACTAATAAAAATAAATGATTTGTTCCCTTTTCTTTCTTGAAACCTACCAATACGAATTCAATTTGCTGACAAACCGTAAATACCTCTTTCTTTTTGAATGACAGCCTATTCTCCACCTGTCAAGATATATTGGGCACTGGCAAAGGGGCACACACTCTCCTACACATGTATGATGCTCTCTCTCTTTCTCTCTCTCTCTCTCTCTCTCACACACACACATACACACAAATGCAAACATTTTCTCAGGTAAAGGTTATGGACTTGAAGAAAGTTCTCATTATTCCGCTGTAAAACAAACCAGTATACTGTGTCTATCGTGAAAGGAGCAGTGTGTGTGTGTGTGTGTGTGTGTGTGTGTGTGCCCACATGTATATGTGGTGGATAATGAGCTGATAGTGCTCTCTCAGAGTGTCTGCTGAAAGCCATGGTGGTAACCAGCACTCTGACAACACTCTTCATCACCTTAAACCCCCTTAGTGTTGAGAGCACCACATACAGCACAATTATGTTTATTAGCTTCTCTAACTGTCACTCATACCCTTATAATAGCATGTTGTTGTCTGACTTCATGCCAAAATACACTGAAATAAAGTCTGAGCAAAATTTAATGCCAAAACACAAGCCATCTAATCAAAATGCAGGGAAATAACCATTTGACAGTTCTCCATTCTGTATCAATTGTGTGAGCAATTCTAAATGAATACATTAGAAGTTTGATTTTCTAGCAGCAGACATGAGTTTGCAGGAATGTTGTAGACGTTTTTTCAAGGTATGGCTGCAGCACGAGATATTCTAAATGAATTCTCCTTGCAGCTTTTCAATAAAATGAAGAGGCAAGTGCGGAAAAGTACATAAACTATATTACTTTCTCTTTATTTTCAGTCGCCTTAAACTTTTTTTTATTTAATTTTTTTGTGGTAACCAGTGTTACTCTTGTAGAAGACTGATTTGACTGTCATGATGCTGGTTCCAAAGTCTATGTAAAGAGGGCTCACCTACACACTCTACACATATGAAAACTGTCCTTCTGCTTCTGTGTTGGAGACAAACAGCAGAGCATGAGAGAGAAGGATTCAAGTGCATTTAATACATACACCACCTCAGGCTAAGATTGAGCCAAACAGTGCTGAAATAGGAAGTGACAAATCGCGCCTGTGCTGAAGAGAAGCCTATTGTGTATCATCTGTATGTTGTGGGGGTGTTTTGTGTTGGCTCCTTTCTGTACTGTTCTGTATAATAATATATGTGTGGAGTGCATGTTGTCTCACTCTGTGTGTGTGAATGTATAGGAGAGAGAAACGGGTGGGAACAAGCACAGAAGTGGAAATAGAATTTTTTGACATTACAGACTTATCTCAAGCCTTATAATTCCTTTCAGCAGCGGCACTTTATAGAAAGCCTACTGCACTGTTCACACAGAAGAGCTGTAGTCAAAGGAAGACACACCTGGAAGCTTTGTGGCTGGGAAATGGAGGTGGGACAGCAGAGAGACATGTCTTGTCACAGGACTGGAGGGGGCAGATGAGATGGGACTGCAGTGATTCAGAAAACTGTTGCAGTTAGTTGATATGCTGCAGTGATGTAAAGGGTGCAGCATATTTCAGCCTGTCTTCATTCCCGTGGCGCCAAAAAGCGCCGCTTTGTCAAATCCATTTTGCGCTACATGTTGATGCTTTGGGTCCGCGGTCGCATCGGTGATCGACACTCTGAGCTTCAGTGTAGTACAGTGAAAACCCAGACGCTTCGATATTTCACGCCTAAAGCAATGACGTGGATTATGAAGTGAATAAGTGTCATAGGGAGGTGGACGAGGGTGGTGGATGGTACAGCAAGACACAGTTTTCACAGTTGACCAGGACTCTAGTGCGAGATGTTTTGTACTTTAATGATGATCGCAACACAACATGGCGTACGTGGTTATTATAGTAAAGAAGTACATGTGTTACCGTCACTGTTCTTAGCATTTTGTTTTAATGTCATTTTTCTCCTAACTTAACTTTGACCTGAAGTTGTTTTCCCTCACACTAACGCAGGTGTTTCCCAATAGTAACGCCAAAGAGCACCTGTGGCGTCAACACGATGTGCCAGAGGATGTACAAAGTGGCAAAATTGAATGCCTTAGGAAGTGTCATTATCTGACGCTGTGGGATGAGAAGGTGTTGTGTATTAGCACATAGCAAAAACACACATCTTAGTGTAGGAGCAACAGGAAAAAGCTGAGTTATGATCAGATTTGACAACTGTTCATGACGTGTGAATGTGATTACCAACTGGATTACACTAATGTATGAGGATATGTTGATGATTAACATAAATGAAAACTTGCTAATATGTTGATAGTGTTGTTTACATTTGCTTATGGTTGAACACACCACGTTCATTTACTTTTAAATAACAACACAAACTAAAAAAAAGATTTTCTTGCCAAAAGGTAACCACTTAAAACCCTGGTCGGTGATGTACACTAACAGTCTTGTCCTTTGTCACCTCCCACCCTCCTCAAGGGGCTTCATTCATTCAAAAAATATTTGGCATCAGATCATAATCCATCCAGTGCATTTTGTTTTGTGTTTGTTCAGTTGCATAGAAATATAATTTTAGGAAAGAGGTTTGCTCCCAAGATGCATTTCCTAGACAACAGGTTCTGCCCTGTAGACTCTCGATGTGTTTATAGCAATCCCCTCAAAATGTAATTTTTTTCCCCCAGTTGCACAGCCATCTAATCATGGCGGGATTTAACTCGCTATAAACTGGGACATGTTACATGTGGTGACCCACATGTGCGCACACTCTCCATAACTGTGTATAACACTATTTCCATTCCACAGTGTCAATTAAAAAAATGAAATCTTTTCTTTTAATGCTGGAACCAATGACAGAATGAGACCCAATAGTAGAGAGTAGATAGTTTCAATTGTCCAGTGCTCCCCAATGTGTCATGACTTTGATCAGTGGTACTTGTGGATAACAAAAGGAAGATCAAATTTTAGAAGGACTTTTCTTGAAGGATGGAAAACACTCTCATTATATTATCCTGACTCAGCAGCCAGTTTGACACCAGTATTATCTCTCCAAAACCTCCTTCACACACACAAGTATTTTCTGATTCCTGGCATGCCTGCTGTTAGGGTGACATTGCTTGTCAGTGGCTTCCAAAAAGTTTATGACCGTTGCAAAAGCAGTTTTCTGATCTGATTAAAGGAGACCTTTAAGTTTCAATCCTTGATGGGAAATTGGGCTTGGTGAACACCGTTTCATCACTCCAACCTCTCAAACAAAAACTTTCAACATTACTAAACCAAAATATGGCATGTTGCTTGTTGCACTGCCACTACATGTTGGAACTGGAGGTTAATTGTATAATATGATTCAACAACTATTTTTTTATTTTTTTAGGTCACCAATTCACACACACGTTACAGAACAGATGTTCGGATATTTTTTTCCTAAACCATGAACTGAATTGGAGATGATACAGAGATTTTAGACTGACGTGTTAAACAGCACTCTCCACCACCCTCATTCAAAACACCAAATAATGATAGGAACATCCCCCCGATCATGTTCCTGAGACGTGCGGAATCACTGCCAAGAAGCTCAGAACCTGTTGGTGGGACATGATGGCCAAACACTTTTCTAAGACACTTCACATGGGTTATCCCCCTTGGTTGGACCTAAACTCCACCCACTGCACAATTTTGAAACTTCTTACCAGTTTTGATCAAGTTAGAGGTAATTGCAGGGTAAAAAGCCCCTGTACGTATTGTTTTTGAGTGAAATTAACTAACTAAGAAAACCATCAAGTACAGTGGCAACAAATGAGACAATGACACTACTTAACCAGTGAGATGTAGTAAATCACAAAAAGGTGCTTAGTCTCCCAGGAAAACTTTAGGCAGGTGTTAACAGGGTTCTGAAGGTAAGTATTAATGGGGTTAGCGCATTCTGGTGCGATTGGCCATTGACCATTTTCTGCTCTTGGAAAATCCTCTGATGACATGTGGTAAGGATTTGATTTTTCAAAAGAGCATTGCGGCAAGTAAAACATATTTCACATTTATCCAGTATAATGCCTCTGGGTAAGACACTGAACACCCCATTCCCATCCCCAGCTGTGCAGTGCTGGTCCAAAGCCCGTAAGAAATTGGGGAGGGTTGTGTCAGGAAGGGCATCGGGTGTGAAAGCTATGCCAAATATAAATGCGGACCAGGATCTGCTGTGGCGACCCTGAACTCACGGGATAAGCCGAAAGGACAATAAAATAAAAAATAAATAAAATGCAGTATCATGTGATGAACATTTTCCACTATGGTGTAACTGATCAGAGCACTGGATAATTACAGCTAATTGAAAAGAAGAGTTCTTAGATGGAAAGGCTGGGAGGGTGGGGGTCTAGCCATAAGATTGTGGTATAGTGTAGTATTGTTCCAATAGTAATGCACATTTATTAATTTTGTGGAGAAGGGCATGCTGAAAAAACCATGACTAAATACTACTCAAATAACGCTCTAATTTGTAGGAAATTAAACTTTAAAAGGTGTGTTGTTTGAAAGACAGCACACAGTACATTTTACTTGAAATGACTTTGTTTGAAATAATTCTTTTTTTTTAGTTGTATAGACTAAATTGTAAGTACGCTACAGTTAAGCATGTGCAAGTAGAAGTTCAATTCCCAGTTTGCATGCTTTAATATAATGAGAATTTACAGTGAGGCGGGTGGTGTGTGAGGAGGTTGGTCAGTGTCACATCCCCTGGGCAGAAAAAAATAGAGGGATTATACGTCCATTCGATGTCTATGGTTTGCCAGGAATGATGTCCTGAGCCCCATCGGTTTAGTTACAATGAAGTAGTTGAAATAGCTAAAGTGTCAACCTAAAATTTAAGTTTGTTTGTTCATTTCAATGTTTTGTGATTCCCAGCATCCACCTAACTCCTCTAAATGGGAACGTTCTCATTCTTCACCATAGAGATCCTCTAATTAGAAGGTGCATTGATTATAAGAACATGAAAAAAGAGACCATTCAGCAAATTCATCATTTCTGAATTTCTACATTTGGTGTTATTTACAACTTTCTTCCCATGCTCAAAAAAACGAAGCAGTAGGTTTAACTTAAACACAGTACTATTTTAAATGCTAATATCAGAGATTCTGTTGACACACAATCTCTGTGTGTGTGTTTGTGTGTGAGAGAGATTCTTAAATCAATAGATGCAGAATGCATTTCCATCATCTTTTTAGGCAGGAAGATACAGCGCACACAAAAACACACACACACACACACACCCCATGTGGTGTTAAAAGGTCAAGGTCAACACACACTACTCCCTTAGTTTGTTTGAGCTCTTAGCTACAGAGATTGTGCTCAACCTCTTTTCTCTGCAAAGACAAACAGAACAAGAATCTTACTTTTAATATGTTGTGGTTGTTATTCTTGTTTGTGTTGACTGGCACAATTTAGCATGGAATAATGGAAGTGTATCATATTTTAAAGTAGTGTAACTTTTGACATTGTCAGAGAAACATGTTTGACAAGTACAAATTAGCGACATACTGATTTGGCAATGTTATAAAACTTTGTCCTGAGTTTCAGGCAAGAAGTGGTAGACAAGACACTTTATAAAATGGTTTTGATTTGCATACAATATAAACATAGCAATGTTTTTAGATAACTGATTATTAAGATACTACAATATAAAAAAATTACATTAGGATGGGATGATCTAAACTTGGTCAAACTGTTTTGAATGTACAGAATCATTTAGCAATACACCCAAACCAACCACATCCATCCCCAGGACTCTGCATCCTCTACCCACACTAAGAACAGGTCCAGCCTCATGTGGGCAGCCGGCCACCTCACAGGACAGGAGCAGGTTTCCATCAAAGAACTGCACTGTGCCAGAGCCAGGAACAGGGTAACAAGGACAGTGTACTGACTGCTTATTCAAAACACTACACACTGCAAAACGGGTTTTTAGCGAAGTAAAACATAGCCCTGTTTCTGAGACAAATATTTTTTTTTTTGAAAAGAAAAAATCTAGTCAAGCATATTTTGCATTAAATATGATATTTCAGCTAATCTTTTCCTTTACAGCTGCCTCCATCTAACCCCTCCTCTGCATCCTCTTCTCACACCAACAAACTACACCTCCTCTCTCACTACAAACAAATCTCCCCCTTGGTCTTCCTCTACACCTCCAACCTGGCAGCTCCAACCTCAGCATCCTTCTACCAATAAGATATGGTATCTAATACAGAGCTAAATTTGACCAGTAACAATTTTATGTATACACCTCAAACTTGCTATAATGCACTTTGGTCAGCTTTGAGACATAGAAACAGAGACAGAAAAATGGCAGAAAGTAGTTTCCATGGCTGGTATGTGTGTCATTGTTGTGATGTAGTCTAAGTTTGTAGTGAATAGTGTGAGACCAACGTTAGTTATAAGCTGCTGTGGCTCCGATTACGTCTGTAGCAGTAGGAGCTGTGGTTATGCTAAATCTTTTAGTAGGGGCGACTGTGGCGCAGGAAGGTAGAGCGGTTGACCACCAATCTGGTTCAATCCCCGGCTCCTCCAGTCACATGTCGAAGTGTCCTTGAGCAAGACACTGAACCCCAACTTAGTTGCTCCCGGTGAGCAGCTCCCCCATCGGTGTATGAATGTGTGTGTGATTGTGAGTGTGAATGGGTGAATGAGAAGCAGTGTAAAGCGCTTTGAGTGCCAATAGGTAGAAAAGCGCTATATAAGTGCAGAACATTTACCATTTACTTGTGTGCTTCAAAGTAATTTCATTGCTTCATATTCTAATAACATGAAACCACAACTGAGGTTCACAAAACTACATCTGAGTCCAAGACATCCGGACCAATGTGCTATGGACAGATGAGACCAAATTTTAGTCGATTGGCCTTATTGTCCATTACCATGTTTGGTGAAAACCAAACACAGCATTTCAGCAGAAACACCTCAAACCCACTGTCAAGCCTGGCAGTGGAGGTTGGTGATTTGAGCTTGTTTTAGCAGCCACAGGACCTAGTTTAAACAAACAGCCCAGTTTAAATAACGTTTATTATGAAATATAGTAGTCTGCAAAGCAGGATAGAGATTCAGTAAGTCCTCCGACTCGCAAGGTGGTGCTGAACTCCAGTCAATGAGAGAGAACGTGCAGATGAGCATCTTGGCAATGACTTGTGGGATACGGGGTCTAGACATGAAACTACACTTACTAGAGTGAGTGGAGAGACGAGTGGTGTCTGGAGGTGAGGCAGGGGTCTTATGGGGAAGAGCAGTGTATGGTCCTGGTCCTGGATCCATAAACACAGAGGCAGACCTGGTAATGAGTGAATCTCCAATCCCTGATCCCTGGTGAACAATATCAAAAACTCCAAAATCCCTTTTGTGACACAGTGTGCTAGTGCGATAGTCTCTTAGCTCTGGATTCCATAATTCTATTACGTGACATAAACTTGGTTCGTAACATCCTTCCAGTGGATATTTACTTGGTGAAGTGCTTAATACTTGATACAGGTAACACATGATGGATACTCATCTGAGCCCCGTATAAAGTAGTAGTGGGATAATCAAATGGCTTGGTAAAAACGTGAACATGGCTTGATTAAAGCATATACATGACGTGGTAAATCTCCTTATAATTGTGTTTACATGGGCTCGTGATAATCTTGATTCCTCGTGGGCAGATAACAGTACTCAGAAACCTTAGTCATTCATTCGGTCGGCAGCAGAGAGTCAATAGGAAGCGGTTACTCACAAAACCAGAGGGGCAGGCAGAGGCCGGTTGATAAATGTAGCGTGGCCCGAATCGTAGACAGCAATGATGAACTTGATGAGGGCTGGAAAGTGGCGGTGGAAATGCAGACGATCTGGCCGGGATCTGTGGGCAAAGCTGAACTCAAATAGTAAGGAGTGGCGATGAGTGGTAAAGCTGAACGAGGGAAACAGGAACAGGAAGTGACTTGTCAGGATCACTTGTCTTGGTCATTAAGTCGACCATGAACTTCTCCGTAAACCAGAGGATTCTAGAGGCAAATGTAAGGCCATCTGTCGAAAATCTAAAGCTCAGTAAAAATAAAACAATCAAGGTTTCAGTAAAGTCCAAAAATCTCGATAACCTAAAGCAATGTAAAGAAGAATGGGCTGAAGATTTTGTGAGAGAACGATAAATTCAGAAAGGAAACGAGCAATACAAGTTATTTCTTCTAAAGATTGATGAACAATGATGGGAGAATATTGGGATTTTGGGGAGACATGCTACGATTAAAGCAAAGGTCCTGTTGATATTTCAGCAGAACAATGCCAGGCCTCATTGTACATGTGCTTCCACAGCATGGTTTTATAGACAGAGTGATAGAGTGTGTTTGACTGGCCAGCCTGCAGTCCAGATCTGTCTCCTATTGGTAATGTATCGAGCACCATGAAGGAGGGAATCAGACAACCGTGGCTACAAAATGTTGAGCTGCTGAATTCTTGTATTCAGCAAGAATTGACAAATATTCCACTTGGAAAACTGCAACATTGAGTGCAACAATCATTTTATAAACAATGAAAAGGTATAATTGAAAGGAAAGGTGTTGTAGAGAGGACTTTTACTACTTTAACAAAGTTCTTCTACACTGTGGTGATTGCACTTTTGCTTAAGAAGAAGTACTTCTTCCACCACTGATCAGTACTGTCAGAAACACTGAGGTGAGAAATTTACTAGCTTCTTTTTCTCTTTATTCACAGGTGCTGTTTTTGTAACAAAAGAAGTAACAATGTTCATGTTGTGGTGTTCTCCTTGAATCATATATGAGTTAAACTTAGCAGGACATGAATATTTTAGATGTCAGCAGGAACCTGATTTATGAGGCACATACCAAACAAATTTGGACTTGACTTCTACATTTATTACCAGCAATAAGTTCAATATTTTGTACATTTATAGAAGTAAATAGTCAGCCTGTTCTCATTCCAAAGGCCTCCAGTCCCTTCTGCATTACATGCTGATGGTTATGGTACACGCTTGCATCAGCAATCGACGGCCAGGTGTTTCAGCGTAGCTCATCGGAAAGTGTGACACTTCAATATTTATTGCCAAAATTAATGACATTGAATATAAAGTGAAAGTGAGGTGGGAAAGTGAGATGGGCAGAGTGGTGGACAAGATACAAGACTTTTCTACAGGAGACCAGGGTTTGACCAGAGTCAAATCAGTCAGCCATACAGTGGCGCCCTCGGAGTCCAATCGTGATGCCACAGGTACCGTTTGGCATCAATATAATATGCCAAAAGATGTAAAATAGCAGCACAATTTGACACCTGTGTAAGCATGACGATGTGGGATGAGAATGTGTTGAAATACCCAGCATTTTAGAGAGTTCTAAAATGTTTGCTCAGGGAAACTGTACTTAAATACAATAGAAATACAATTTTGTGAGAACGTACACTGGCAAGAAACAGCTTTGACACACCTACACACTTATGTTTAATATCTTTCCTACCTATTGGTACAGAAAGCGATTTACACTGCTTCTCATTCGCACTCACAATCACACACACAGATGGGGAGCTGCTGTGCAGCTGGCCATCTTGGTTTGTTTGTAATTTATTTCATTTATTTAAACCGAATGCAAAAAATAATATCTGAATTATCACCAAACAGTCTGATTAAATGCAAGAGTAATGCTACAAAATCAATCCAAAATACATGTTTGTATAGAACATCAGTTGGACTCTGACAGACTTAAACTCTGTGCTACATTAGCATCCACCTCACTGGTGACATTTACACTTAGTTTGTACCTCATTTGCACATGTTGAGTACATAGCAGCAGAGGGAATAACAAGATTAAAATAAGAACATCCTCATGAATGAAACAACACAACAGATTCTAATCAGGATATCTACAGCCACAGCATTCTCACACACATAATTAGTTGCTTCTGATTTAGATAGTCTTCCTCACTGATCCAAACGTAACAGGCCAAAATACTACAGCAACTGTGTAGCAAGTCTAGCACTGGTTATCTGAATGTTTCGGTGGTATAACATCAACACATACGGTACAGTGCAGTACATAGCTTTTAAATCCTGTTTTATGCATCTGTATTGATTTGTGTTAATAATAATCAGCAGCAGTAAATAACTACTGTAGTTATTGTGGAGGCACTAGCATCCAGGCACAATGCAAACGCAAAATGTAGCCATTGTGTACAGTGCAACTCCACTAATTATCTTTTGTTATTTTTGAATGGGACAAAAGTCCCTGATTAAACATTCGATTACATTTCATTTGCCCCATGTGGTTCACAGGATTGCACGGTAACATGGTAAAGAAAACTCTAAGAATGTGAATCACTGTATAGGGCACTTTCTTGTATAATCAAGACAATGCACGACTGCATCTCCATGATCACATTCTGTGTCACTCCAATAAGGTAAGAACAATTCCATCAAATGCCCACCCTGAACACGCAGCACCTACAGCAGAACCCAGCCATTTAACATTAAGATACAACACACAAATAAACAATTAGGAAATTCACCTGATGCAGATACATGAACCCCAAAATAAACGTGCTTTAGGTTATGTTGTCAGACATATCATATACTGCAAAAAGATAACACAGTATAGATGGTATAAACTCCTAGTCAATGTCATGATCTGGCCCTCAATTTCACTTCCTATTGTGGACTTTTATTTTGTACCCCAGTTTATTTCTACGGCTTTACCACCCGTCATCACCTTTTTAAACCCAGCTCTCCCCTTGTCCATGGTTGGATCATCATCTGTGGTTTTGTCCTGTCATCAGTGCAACATGGCGCCTTCTGAGTTACCCGACTCATGATTCTTGGATTCCTGACCCTGTTTATATGGACTTTGTTACCTGTATCTTTGGTTTGAGGTTTGGACTTTTGAGAAATAAAGGATTCAGAGATTGATTGATGAACACTGTAAAGATAAAACCACCACCAGGTTGTGGTGCCATTTGCAATTGCTCTGGTGTACATGTATGAAAGTGGTTTCAAGATGGTGATTAGGGGTATTTACCGCATGTTCCTTTCGTTCTCTTTGCATTCAACTATGGCGCGATGGGAGGGTGTCTTTAGGAAATGAAATGACTAGAAGTGGTGCCCATTATTCAAATAAGTTGAATGAAAAAGTTTGCACCTTATGCTGAGATGGCCAAAAGAGAACAAATCTTTTCCTCAACATATGCACTTTTAGATAGTACATATGTTTCTATATCAGAAGTAACAGAAATGGTCAGAGTGCATAAAAAGAAAGTTATATCAAAATCTTTTTAGGACTGTCAATACTGAGTGTTAACACTCAGATTGAAACACAAGATGAACTGTCAACACTCAGTGCTTCATAAGTGGCACCAGGTGTGTAAAATTGGGATTGCACTTTGAATTAGCAAGTGGGTAGATGTCAGCGTGCAAAAATTAGAGTGGATGGGTGATTAGGGGAGGGGAGTAGAAATAGCTTCATGACCGGAAGCGGTGTGCTTGGCAAAAACATTTGAGGCAAGGTTCACTTCTGAGCTTCAGATCAATAATTTTCATTTCACAAGCAAGAATCTGACGTGGTTTGGAATCTATTGAGGTTTGGTGTGTGCAGCTTGAGTGGAAAGGCTGTGACGGCAAGTGTGGGAAAGATTTTGGAGAGAGCCACTGCTGCTTTCGGGTCTGGTAGAACTCCAATCTTCCCAGGAGCTGAGATGAGATTAGAGGACCAACATCTTGTAGGTTGAGGCAGTTATAAAGCTTGTAGACTTGGGAGGACCAGCAGCTCTGATTAAATGATCTGAGACCCCAGAGCTACACCCAGTGGTGGCAGCTCCAATGCAGAAAGACTGGCCGGAGATTCCCGTGAAGAAACCATTTACGGGTGGCAGCTTGAGAAGTCTCTGTGATAAATAGCAGGTACTGGAGGGAGGCGTTCTGGCTCATCCTGTTATGCAGAGGGGGGAGAAAGAGGCTTGAAAGGGCTTAGTTGTGAGTTCAGTTTGAAATAGAGGATAAAGAGAAGATTTCCAGCTTGGTTGGTTTTTGCTTTTTTAGAGAATGAATGCAACATATCCTTCTGAAATAGGGTGGAGGTCAGATAGGCAAGGGTGGCTGCTCAGTCTGGAAGTGGTGAATTTGGAGCATCGAAGGAAGCCAAAGAAGGCTAATAGAAACATGCACTCTAACATGAGGGCTTGGTGGGCTGGGAAGAGGTTAGAGCAGAGGGTATTGATGCAGTGAGAGAAGAGGTCTGAGATCAGAATCAGGTGGCGGAGTCAGCGCTGGTGTTTAGTGTTGAAGGCCTTAAAATTGGGAGACAAGTTGGACATGTTGATTATATTAAATAAAAAAGTGACATTGAATTCGATATGAAAGGAGTGAAATATGCACCAGGTCATAGAGTGGGAGGAGAGAATGGATAGAGTGGGGCTATGCCTGATGTGCCAAGGCTCTGAAGGTCTGAATAGAGAGATGGAAGTCAGTTATAGTGCTTGAATGGCCTGGGATTCATTTTTTTGTCTTTCAGATATGCCAATAAGTAACATGACGCTGAAAAAACGCTGAATTCACTCAATCAATAAATAGAACTACATTATAGAAAAGGAATAGTTAATTATGATTAACATGGAAAGATGTACAAATAAGTGGTATCCTCATGTTTAAGTTTCATTATAAATTAGTTATCCCATTACAATTAATTTATATATTAAAGTAGCATTGTCATTGTAAAACATCTGCACTGTGTGAAGTCAACAACTCAAATGTAAAATGAAAGGCTACAATTCAATGCCATTTCAATTACATTTTCTTTGAAATTCTGAAATCTGAAGGGATATATATACACAATAATAAATCAATCAAATAATGTAAATGCAAAGTAAATTTTAGATTTAACTGAGAATTACAAATAGTTGTTTTCGTAATAAGTTTTAACATTACAAATAAAACAAAGACTTTGCTGCATATAAAAATAATGGTTGGTGTTGGCTTTAACATCGCTTATAGTCTGTAGCCGAATTGCTGAACTTAGTGGGAGGTTTTGTTTTGCTGAGACCCAGCGGGAAGGATGAACACAAAGAACTCGTCTCAGTCCATTCCAGATTGAAAGCCTAGTTTTTGGTGTCAACCTTCCATCCAGCCATGACACACTGACTTACAATTTTGACGCTTTTCTTTCACTTGTCTTTTCACTTTTTGAGCCTCTATTCAGTGAAGGCCCGCACTGACATTCTCACCCCGACCAATCCTAGTTCTATGCCTAAACCGATGGCAACGAGTATTGGCCAATGTGCAAAATTTTAAAATTTATTCAAAATTTGATTAAATTCTTGATTTAGAAGTTGGTTTTTGAATTAGTTTATCCAAAACTTTATAAAAAGTTTCCATTGCCTTCACTTAGTTCAATGTAAATATTTGAACAAAGTAAAATGACCAAGAATTTTGAAATTTAGTTAATTCTATTTTTCTACTTTTTAATCAACCAAATGAATTTGGAAATATGAAAAACAAATTGTTAGCTTTCTTTAAATGATGTTTTGTCTTTTGTTTTCCCATGTATTGTGACTAAATTTTGAATCCAGGATCTCCATTGTAATGGCATTTAAGGCCACTTTAAATTTATTGTAACCTTTTTCTAGCAAATTTTAAAACCTTTCCACACTCCAAATTTTAGAGGTTCTTCAATGCCAAAACCTGTAACAAACAAATTAAAATCCAACCTTAAAAAACATTGAAGTTATTTTGGTTTATATTTGATTAATAATTATTAGGTTTAAAATGGTCAATGTGAAGTGTGGTAACCACCAAACAAATTTGTTTTAATAAGGACAGTACACCAATTTTTATTTTTCTTAATTTCACGTAATTTTTTTTTTTTTTGAACCAAAATCCTTGGAAATTGATGACCTTTCAATTAAATTTAAAGTCTCCCATGTAAAAATTTTACAACTAAACATAATAAGCTGTTTCTGTTGTTGAACATTGGGAGAATTAGAATTAATACTTGGTCATTCTGACTTAAAAACGTGCGGAAAGAATTAACTCCTTTTTTAGTCCAAATTTATTTGATTTAAGGTTTCTTGTCAAAATGTTTGATTTGTCATTTTTCAAATTTGTTTAGGGCGAAATACAACACTTGGCAATTGAATTTTTGCCCTTGTCAACCAAACCTCCTCAAAATTAAGGTTTAATCACACAGGGACAAAGGACAATAATTTGGGAAAGGGGCCAAAAGTGTTAACTGAGTGGATTTGTTTTTTAAAATTTGTTATTTAGTTGGGAATTTGATCTGATGAAAGAAGAATGAACCAGGTGAAAATTTAATTCCGATTTCCAAGCTTTTCTTCGTGGCTTCGAACCATGATGAACGGCTTAGTAAAAAACAACCGAATTTGCCAAAATCGGATTTACATGAATATGTCAGAAAGGACAGTATGGTGATGTATTAAAATTTTCATTGGATTTCAATTTAAAGAAATTTTCAGGGTTTTAATTGGCAAGGTAGGACTTTTTTTTGTTTTGCATTCTTGAACACTAGTTGTAAAACAGGGTAATGACGACCTTTTAAAAATTCGGAATAAGTGAATAATCAAACGGGGTTGTGAAAAGGTTATTACATTGAAACACAATTATTTGAACAATGTGAAACAACAGACTAATGGTTAAATGTAATTAGTAATTGTTTATTCTACAATTTTAAGTTTGTACCAACTAAAACTTATTTGAACAAGTTTTCAATACACAAATTTTGCCAAATAAAAAAACCCTGTTAACTAAGTCTTTTTATCCATAAAAGATTTAAATTCAAAATCTGAAACAGTCATTTGTAGTGATGAAAAATTTATAGTTGCCGAAAATATACCAGTTAACGTTCATCTGAGAGGATGGTTAAGTTTTAATGTTTCATTGTCAATTAATGGTTCTGTATTTAACAGGTTTTTCAAAAGAAAATTTTTGGTAAAACTTACCTTCCGTTTTATAAATTCTTTCTTTTCACTCATAGCCCAAAGGGATATTTTAATTGCATCAATTCATAATACCAGTTGCAAAATAATGATAAGTTGGAAATTTTGAAACATTTTAAAATCATAGCCATTTTACTAATTGATCCAAAATTTTCATTCCAAATAATCTGATTACCTACGACTGTTCATGTGCAATGTTTAATTCAAAGTTGCTACAGCAACTTAATTAAAATAATTTTCTTGCAGAACAAATTAAAAAAAATAAGATTTCTCAATTATTCCTTTTCAATGCCTAATTTTATTTATGTGTAAACCTTTTTTTAAAATATTTTAAACTTTCTGAACGGAAATTTTTAAACGCTCAAGATAATTATAAAATCTTCAAGCCAAACAACTCAACTGAGAGCTCTTTTATACATTCTTCATTTCCAACGATTACCTCAAACAAGCTGAAAATGTTGGCTGGTAAGAGAAACTTTTGAACGTATTTATCTCCCGGTTTAAATAAACAATAATTGGTTGGTTGGTAATGTGTGGTTAAGTTGGGAGTTTGGTGAAATAATGGAAAAAATATTTAGTACTCAACAATAATGCACTTAAAGGATTGTAAACCAAAAGTGAGTCAAGAACACACTAAGTGGTTAAAAGGTTGCACACAGAAACATTGTTTTCGTCTTGAATTCACTCAGTGTAAATTTGCAGTGGCATTTTCGCATTCATAAATCATGACATAAATCCCTGAAATTTAATCCTCCCAGCCTTTGCAATAATAATTGGGATGCTTGCGGTCATTGTGTGAATGAGCAATTATAAAAGAAACCGGATAATACTAGAAGCAAAGAAAATGAATTCTTAGAACGTTTGAAGGTAGGTAAACACAAAAGTGAAGTCTTAGGAACTTGAGGTTTAATAGGCATAAGGTGGTATATGTAGGAGTTCATGATACTTTTTTTTTTTTTATACTCTTAATATTACTTGTAATTTTAAATTAATTTAATTTTTTAGAACCCGAAGAACTTTTGGCGATTCCATTAGCCAGGTGTCCAAAGGAAGAAATTGAGCTTAAAGGTTTATCTGTGGGAGAGGTGTTGTAATTGAAAATAAGGACAACGCACTGATGGGAAGGAAGGAAAAATATTAATCAGGTTTTGAAATTACTAAATTGATTAAATGGAAATTCCTAATGTAAGTATTGTTAAAATAAATTGAGTTGATAGTTGTGTTATTGTTTGTTGAAAAGGACATTAAATTTAAAGGCCATGAAACATGTTTAATTTATAAAATAACCCTTAACCTGTAAAAACAAAAGGTTGTTTTAAAATTTAGACATTCAAGCTTAACCAAAACTTTTTAATTCTTTGTTAAGCAGGATTCTTTTAAACAATGATGGATGATTTCAATTTTAGAAAGAATAGAAAAACAGGCCCCTGTGGGTTTAGGTCCCCTGGAAAATGAATTTGCGTTGAGCCTATCTTGCAAGGTCTAATCGCTAGTAAAAAGGGAATGAATTACAAAGTTAAATTTTCTGTTGTTATCACATTTTGTTGGGTCAATTTAAAATTCTACTTTATTGGAAATTCAGTAAACCAAATAGGACCTTTAAATATTTATAGCTCCCAGTTAGACTGTCAGTATCTTTGGATAAACATTTAGAACTATTTTAGAACATTAAAACAGAGTGATAAACTTTCCATTTAATTACTTTAACCCAAAGGTTTGCCCACCTAGAATAAACTTAAACAAGAAGGCGTTCCCAGTGGAGGGTAAGCCAAAAGACCAGTTCAAAGTTAATAACACATCAGTTTTAAGTTACTTTAAGTTCATATCTTTAAAAGGGAACGTTTTTATTAAATTAAACATTTCAGAATTTTCCTTTTAGCATGTTTTTTGACTTTCATACAAATAACTTAATTTGATAATGTTTAAAACTTTTAATTTCACCAAGCTTACAAACAAAATTTGGAGTTCCAAATGACTTAATGCAAGGTTAAGTAATGAGTGTAAGAAGACCTAAAAACATTAGGGAGACAAATTGTTTGTGATTGATATGCAAAAAAACATGAAAGCCAGGACTTGGTTTGACAGAGAACAACGCTTCATGTCGGGAATGACCAACTGGCATACAAATTTATGAATTCATTTCAATTTGAACAAAATAAAAGTACATTGAAAGGTACCATGTGCGTTTTTGAGTAAAAATTCAAAACATTTTTTGGAAAAAAACAAACATTTACAAAAGAATTACATTAAAGGGGCCATTACTCCCGGCCTCGTTTAAAAACACATTGTAGTTTAATTTTTGTGCAAGGGGAATTAACGATTAATGTGCTGACTTGTAAAGGTTGTTGCAAATTCTTAGAGGAGCAAAAATTGGTTGGACATTGTCCGTTAACTTGGAGAGCACCGACCCCTTCCGGCCAGGTCACCCGGTGATGAGTGGGTTGGTGAAGCTAATCCCCTAAAATGGAAATTTCCTTTGCCAGGGAAAGGTCAAGCGACTTAATATTAAAACAGTACATGTAACATTTCCATACTTGGAAGTGCAACACGGACCAATTACATGGTAAATAGAATTTCAGTGAAACCAGTGTTAAACTAAATAGGAAACCTTATTCCTTTAACTGGCAATTTAATTTCTGAATAGCCACCAATATTTAAAAGTTAAAAGTAAATTTAAATTCCAAAGGGGATGGAGACCGATCAGTGTACTGGAACTAAGAAAGAAGATAATTTGAAATGATTTTTTAGTGAAATGACTAATTAAAGCTCAGTAAGAGGTGAAGGTAAGTTCAGGGGTTTTTAAGATTACTTGTCTGGCAACACCAGTTGTAAGAGGTTCTAGGAATCCCTGTAAATAAAAGAATTTAAAACAGTGTTCGGCAAATGTTTGCCGATTAAAAGCATTTTTAGTACAAATTGAGTAGAAGCAAATTACTTAAATTTTGTTTGGGAAATTGGGTTTTTGGGATCACTCACCTAATCTCAAATGACTTATTCATTCCTAAACAAATGTTGGCATGAATTGTTGACTGATCATAGTTCTTTCCTAATTTTAATGGGTTAAATCTTAAATGTCAAATGGCAAAAGTATTTTAAAACTTTATTTTAAGGCAAATTTCAAAAATTACGCAATTGGTGGAATTTTTAAACAGAAGAATGAAATGAAATTTTGGGCGGAGTGCCAAAAAGCACACCCCTTCAAAACCAATGTTAAGGAAGGCAACCACACTGAGGTAGACAGGAAGTCTAATTTCTTTTTAATGACCAGAACTTTTTTAAAGATTCAGGGTTCATGGTTGGCCCTTGAAACTACCATTTACAAATTTAATAAAGTTACCAATAATTAATAAGGCAATAAAAATTTGGGAAATTGTTTGAAATAAATAGAAAACAATATTATAAAATTGTGAAAATAGAAATTTAAAGACCATAAAGTTTTACATTAAACAAAAGGTTTTCTTATAGCAATACCTTAGGTGTTACTGTCAAAACGTTTTAAGTATGAAATTTGTAACCAAACCGGTGCAGTCCAGAATCTCATTAAACCTTCAAGAACCAGGGTAGATCAAACGGCCCACAGGGAGCTGGTTTCACAAGATTGCACATTTCCAAAAATTTGGAAAAGGCATGACGACATATTAAAACATGAAAGGAATTGAAGGAAAAAAGGTTTCTAGAAATTTATTGTGAAAATTATAAAGTAATGAAAAATTTTCCACCTATCACATTTAAACGATACTAATCCCAAACCTTTACACTATGCCCTTCAAACAAAAAACTCTGCCTTCCATTTGTAATTAATCTTAATTAAAGAAAAAATATCTAATACAAAGCTGATTTATGCAAATTCAAAAATATTGCCAAATGAACATTTTATAACATGGCAAGATTCAATTTTGTCATTGATAAATCTACTTTAAATTACCTTAATTTGGCCTAGCGCAGGAACTTACTCTTAATTTAAGGGCTTGTAGACAGCCACAGCGTCCACAATTTTACGCTTCAATATTTGATTTGCAAATAACATTAATTAAGGGTATGACTAGTGTAGATGGTGGATTTCAGGTAATTTTCCAAGGAGAGCAGTTTAAATTGGTTTCATGACGTGGGTGGTAAAACGTTTATCACATACCTTTTGTGGCAAAATAATATCCAAAAAATTAACATTTGACATGTTCCAAAATTTGATGTTTGAATCAATTTGAAGATTGAAATTTTGCCATGGATTCCAAATTTGGAAACAGTTTCGTTACCGAAACACTTTGACCACTCCACCTGATTTTGTACTTTTTGTCACCAATAAGTCCAATCCATAAATAGCCATAAAGGGACATGAAGAAGCCCTTTAATTGTCAAAAATCATATTAGTAGAAATGAAAAATTGCTGTTATATCAATTCTCAAAAAATACAAGTAGTTTAATGAAAATCGACAATTAATTGGCTAACCTCAGGGTTTTTACCCTTTGTTTGCTTTCCCGGGCAATGTAATAAGGAATCTTATTGGGAACATCACTTTTGCCTTAAGTACACAGGGCATCCAAAAATCACACCATTCCCTTTTTATTTTAAACTATATCTTCCTGATTTACTTTGGAATCTAAACTTACAGAGTTAGATGATCTGAAGCAAACAGAAAGTAGGTATCAAATGCTTTTTGTATGTGTTATTGTTGTTTATTGCGATCAACTTATCGCAATGGTAATGGAATGTAATTTTTTCCCTTACATTTAATTGAAAAACCTTTAAGATCAAGCCATCTTTGGTCAATGATGTTAAAAAACCTAAGAAGGAAGAAGGCAAGCTTGATAAAAGAGTTTATGAAATCTATAATGTTAAAAATGGTAAATAACTGATAAATGCAACACATGACTAAAGTAAATTAAATGGATTAAACTTGAACAAACTGGGGAAGTACTGCAATACTTTGGTATTAAGGGCGACATAAATTCTCATAACTCTAGGCAAAAACCAGTCAGTTATCTGGCTCAGAATTTCATTTCCAAAAGACCTTTGATACCGATGTGAACGGTGAAACGTAAACGTTTAAAGAACCTTCAGTTAATTCTCAAGGTTTTCGGGAGAAATGGGCCCTCTGTAGATCATGTTATTTTAAAAGACCACTCTATAGATTGTTCCCAATTTGTTAATTTCAGTATAAAATTTTCCCAGTCCATAACTCTTCTGACCTGAAGATAACCATAAGGTTTAGCACTTTGCTCTTTACGTGAAAGTGGAACTATTGGTAGAATTTAAATTTTATTCAATAATGGGAATTGGAGTCAATAACTTTAAAAATGAAAAGGTATATAAAAGTTGAAGAGGACTTATTAAAGAACAATTTTAAATTAGCATTAGACATAAAGTTCATAGAGGTAACAGATGTAGTGCAAAAAAGGTTGAATAAATTGGCGTTCAGTTCACTGGTGTGGGATAAATTCATTTGGTGTTTTACAATTGTTAAAGAGGGCTGAATATGGGAGTAGGGAAAGAGGTGATGTGAGGCAAAAATTGGTAATGGCTTAATCTTGAAAGGTAATTTTTGCTTTAATGAATAATACACTAACCAAAAACTCGTTTGAATCTCAGTGAGGTTGTGTATAGTTAGGGGAACAAGGAAGTTTAGGGCTTTGATTATATTAAAACCCAAAATTATAGAATAATTAATAGTAAATGTTGTAAAGTAGGCATAAATGAAATTGGAATTCACAGCCATTAATGATCAAATCAGACCAAGGATACCAATAAAATGGAAATGCCTGAAGATTTGAACTAAATACTGTGTAATAAGTTAACATTTACCTTAGTTTGTGAAAAAAAAGGTTTGGGTTTTAGCAATAGGAATTTCCCAATGTTTAGGAGGCTTTTTGAAAAGGGAAGGTGAATAGCAAAGCCTTTCAGCCCAACCTAGTTTTAACACCCAGAAAGAAAGTTTTGAAACTTTCTTCCTAATACCAGTGGCTGTAAGTTGACAGGGTTTATTTAATCTAGTTAAAAAGGAAAGCAATGCTGGTATGGAAGCTGATAAATGGTGAAATAATGGTTATAAGTAAATAATTGGGAAGAAGGATAAACCCCTGGTCAAAAATTAGATTATGTAATCAACTTATGCCTGGTGACAAATTTAAGTCAAGGAGAATTTTAAAGAATCTCAAGTAACATCCAGCTGAATTCCAATCTCCCAGCCTACAAAAAGGTGGTTTATTTCCCAAAATTTAAAAAGTCAAAAAAATAACACAAAATTTTAAAATTAGCCCGTATTTGTTTTAAAAAATTTAATCAAATTTTTAAAATTGGGTTTATTAAACTTTAAAATTTTTTTAAACCTGGTTGGGTTTAGAAACGAAGGCATATGAGTTATTTAGGCAAAATACTGTAAATGTGTTAATGTTTAGTAAAATTGGCATGTAAGTTATGTCAGGTCCAGTAATGTCCTTGTGGTTGCAGTAACAGAAAGTTGTTCAGTTCTTTAGTCTTGAACTACACAACCACATTTAAGAGTAAAACAGTCTCATATAACCATAAATTAAATACTTAATTGCGGAGTGAAACCTTGGCAGACTAGTCCCAGTCTACTTCAGTGCCTTTAAAATGTGTTGGTATTTGTCCATTTGTTTTTTTACGCATTTGGCTGAATCTGAGCAGATAATACCGGCCTAAACACTCCAGAATTTACCCTGCTGCTTTTGTCAGCAGACACATCACCAACAAATACAAGGGCACCAGTTCCTTTGGCAGTCGTACATGCTCACACCCTTAAACTATCTACCATGGAACAGCTGAGCAACTAATTGTCCAAACATTTTTGAGCCACTGAAATTGGGTCTGTTAATTAAAATGGCACATTTCATGTCTTTGTTCCAACAAAGACCAATATTAAACATGCTGGTCCACACTTAAAGTACATCTCAACCCCACATCAGTGGTGTTCAAATCCAAAGTATTACAAATCTTAACTGTCCAAATATGTATGGACCTGAATGTGTACACAGTACAAGAAAAAATCTTGAAGCAATTCTTCACCAGGAAATGTCCTCAGGATGGCCTCAGTGCCAGTTTGCCATCTACATTATTGCCTTTCTAACACATTCTCCGCCAGCTGTTTATTTTTATTGTTTGAATGTCATTTTTAATTGTAATTTGATGAGATTAGGCAGAGCTGCATCTGTAATTAGTTTGGTCAGTTTTGATTGTGGTGAGTCACAAACAAATTATCTTTGTAAAAAAGAAAATCTACAACCAACTGAATACTTGTACAAACAAGAATATTATGAGGAATTATCTGTAAAAGCAATCATGTAAACAGCTTAACCAATCAGCTTCTGGCAACAGTGGCATTTTCTATTGCATGTAACCATGAGTGCATTTTATTGTGATGTGGTGGTTGTTTTTATTGTCAACTTACTAAATTGTTGTGTTGCATTAATATATGTTGTGATTTTTTTTTTTACTTTTATTCCTTTAAAATCTGCATAGTACATATAGAGTATTCCCAGGGATCAAATACACACAGCATTTTGGCCCATTTTACTTGCATCCATTTCATTAGCCATTTTAATCATTTCTGTATTTTTGTTCAAGTGTTTTGAACAAAATGAAAAGACAGATGAAGGAGAGAAATGCAAACAAACAAACTCAACTCAAAGCATTTTTTTATGTTGTATTATTTATACCTGAAAAAATGTCTCAGGAGTGTTAAGGGTTAATCATTACAAAATCCAAACCATGGATTACTTAACAGTAGATGAATCCAAATCATGGCTGCCCAATTATTTTGAAAGTGTTGCACACCCATTGCACACATGGGGACAATTTGTCTTGCTTCCAACTTACGTATAGTCTTAGCACTTCGATATTATGGTCTTTTTGTCTGTCTGTCTAAGTATTGTGTTAAATGTATGTACTTTGGCATTTTGTGTTAATAAAACTGACTATAGAAAAAAGAAACATCATGTTACTCAATATAACATTATCTACTTATTGTTTTGTTGCTTTAAAGTGGCACTGCATCCATAATCATCAAGTTTACATTTAACATTAAACTCAACATTAAACTCTGAATCAGTCCTCACTCTGCCCTGCTTTGAAAGAGCTTTACTTTGATCTTCATGTTCCACCTTGCTATGCACAACCCTCTGGGTAGTCATAGTTATCTAATTACAATAAATAACAATGTTACAAAACTTAGTAATTAAGCAGAAATCATTGCTCTTCTCTGATTGGTCAGTAGGGTGAGCCTCATTAAAAAAAGCTTTTAAAGGCTACGTGGTCACCTCTCCTCAAAAACATAAGTTGTGGAACATATCTCTACTTAATAAATAAATAAATGAATTAAATAAAAACATTAAATTACATATTGTAGCTTTCAGTTTGCACTATGCCAGTTTCACATCACGTCTCTTGTGTATACATTAGTTTCTCAGCAATCTGTGGTTGGTGAGGTCGACGGGCAATGTAAGAACATATCACATAAAGCATTAATATTGAAATTGTTAATCGGTGTTGAACACTTTTTAATATATTTGATATGTTAAATCTTATTTATTTGTTTTATTCTGTACATTTATTATTATTATCTTTATTTTACTCTAGTGAAAATATAGCTTCACAATTTTTTTACATGGTCTGTGGGCAAGGAGTCAAACTTTATCTAAGTTAATAGACAAAATATATATATATATATATATATATATATATATATATATATATATATATATATATATATATATATATATATATATATATATATATATATATATATATATATATATATATATATATATATATATATATATATATATATATACACATATATATATGTATAGATGGCATGGTATAGACAATAGTAGACAGGGTAGATAGGAAAATATTAGTGTAGCTACTGTCGACAGGGAAGCCACAGAGACAGAAGTGTAGAGAGAGACTTGATCCAGTTGTAATGGGGTTCAATTCAGCAGCCTAACTACGCCTCCCCTTAATACCCCCGCTGGCTGATCTTCAATAGCGCTGCTAGAGGAAATTATCTGCTGGCCCAGTACCCTTTATATATGGCTTCCTTTTACTGGGGAATCCATACAATATTACTTCTCTGCCTCAGATGGTGTCAGAGAGGCAGGAGTGAGATATTGAGAAACTTACTGAGGAGGTGCTCAATGTAGCATATGCAGCAGCACAGATTCACTACGTATCAGCGGTAGCTTTGTGCACTTAAATATTGAACAGGGGGGTGGAAAATGAATCTATTTGCTTTCATGCATTATTGAAAGGACATAAAAACAGAATAGTTTCCACTGGGTTTCTGTCCTATTCTCTGGAGTGAGAGGACAAGGAGTCCGGAGTTATGAGTCTCCATTAGTTGTCACAGCAGTTGTGGGGTGCTTTGACAGTTTCCGCATCCCGTCCTGTGAAAATGACATGCAGTACAGTTCATTTTTCATAGAAGGTCCACGCTAATGGTCTCTTAGGTTAGATCAGGTGATAAATTATGAGAGTTACTTTGTTTTGATTGTTTTAATAATGCGTGGCATGGTATGGGATGGCTGGGTCTTTTTGGGGGGGTAGGCAGATGTTTTTTTTACCTGCTGCACTTGTACTAGACTTTGACTTTGAGTTGCATCAGCCGTTAGTGATACACACTGTAACAGCATAACTTACCAGGTGGAGCTTGGACAAGTGGCTGAATAAAACCTTAAGATTTGCATGATGGCACAGTGCAGGAGCAGGAGTAGCAGCCTGATCGAGAGCTAAGCATAGGTGAGTAGGTGTCATTTAAATGCTTGACACTGTAGAAACAATGATTTGCTTGATGACGGTTTGCTTGTAAATGTGCCGCACTCAGTGTGAGTGTGGTGGAGTTTTCCAACTGATTGCACTTAAGTTCTTTGCTTTTCTCACAAAATGTTAGATTCCAACATACAGCAATATATTACAATCAGAAGCTCTTGGCATATCCAGTTCTGCTTGAGGTTGAGGTTTTGCATGAGATTTGTATTAAGCAGATTTCCCACACATTTTTCTTCTGCCAGCTTTACTTGATTCCCTAGTCAGTGGCAGCCGAGTTCTACCTTCAACAAGTTCTTACCAATATTCGGTGGCAATGTTTAGAGGTCGACTTGCACATGCAGTATAAAATCCTTATTCATGACACTACTCATGGTGGATGTCTGTCTACTTTACCCTTTGATATGATCCACAAAAGCATTTGTTGAAAGAGTGATCAAAAGACATCTCACATGTAAAAACAAATGTAGTGATTTAGCTTTTGTGATGTAGCCACATGTCATGTAAATCATGCCATGTACAGTATATGATATGTCTTCATGGTTCAACAACAGAGTGGTATTTCACACTAGTGTCAAACTCTGGTCTCAAGTGGCAAAAGTCCTCTGCTTTGTTGACCTGACCCAACTTGAATCCAGGGTGAAAAGTCTGTCATCTTTTAGTGGGTCAAGATGATCACCATTTAAATGGGAATAAAAAGTATTGTTTTGTCAGTATCTTTTTTATGGCGATGCACCAGGTTGCACAAATAGTTGCACTGATAGACGCAGTTGAAAAACAAAAGACAAAATGAGAGAAAGATGACATTACAGCTCGTCAATTTCAAAAAGGTTTGGAAAATTCATCCAAATAATGTCTTAAGGCTTTAGATGCAAGCCTGGCCAGCTAACAAGCTCATCCTTTGGAGCAGTGAATTTTCTCCAACAATTCAACCCAATCGGAGAAAATGACCAGTCTTACAGTCAGCACAACATTCGAGCGCTGTGGTTTAGGTAGACCAGCTGGCCCCTGATTGTGGGCCAGCTGGTGATGATTGGAGCCTGTCTGTCTCTATGACACCTTGTTAGCTTGCACTAGTACAACTGGTGGTTTATGTATTGTACAATGTACAGAGCTTTGGAATTTTATCACCTTTTCTATTAAATTAATCTTTGCCACCTTGTGCTTTCCGAGACAGGTGAGCAGCAGTCATGCTCTGATGTGAAAGTCTCCTTGCAGCAGCAGTTGTTCTTGTTTTGGGCTGCTGTCGAATCAATCTTGTCACTAATGAGGTTGACTTGACCATCTGCAGTGTGGAATCAGATGGAACAACAGTCACTCTGTTCAATTGATGCCAGGCTCCACTATCGTCATCAGTGTGTTTGGGCCTGCAAAGCCAGCGCCCATGCTCTCTGACATTCTCTGCACTCATTCCCACAGGAAGCCTTTAATGCTCTCTCAGAGTTTACCAGGCATGTTCCTTGCATAGTGATGTCGAGCTTTTTTATTTCCTGTTGTCATTTTAAGAATATCACTGATATTAATGACGTCAGATATGTTGCGATGGCCTGTACATTAAAACGTTACAGACTACGCGCCCTTGGTTACCATGTAACTGCTACATCCAGCAGGGACCTTTGTTGTATCTCATTCCACTTTTTCTCTCTCTTTTTCTCTCTCTCTCTCTCTCTTTATACCCCCTGCTGTTGTCACTCCAAAGAGTGTGTGTGTTGTGTCCAGTTGAATTTGTTTCCACTTCACTGGTTGGTTCCCGAAAAATGGCAGTGACAGTCCTGAAAATGCTGGAATGAATTTTTTAAAATGTATGAAACTTTAATAGGGAGTTTTGATTGAATTAAGTCATGTTTAAAAAACCTGTGGCTACAGGCAGCAAATCAGATTGTACTTCATTTGCACATTATCAGTTTGTTATTTTGAGAATAATGAATCATGGATTTGTAAACTAAACGGAATGGATTGTGTATTACCAGGTTGGGATTTGCATATAAACTGAAAATGAAAATCTTGCCGGCAATTCATTTGAGCAAATTGATTCTACATTTTAAATTACGCCAATTAAGGTTTAGTTTCTACGTCTTGGCTTTAACTTGCTTCAGATGCCATTCACTTGCCATTATTTGTTGTTGTCATCGTGGCTATGTGCCAGTAGGTACCTGTAGATCAGTGGGTAGAGCAGTTGTCCCCATACCAAAGGATCAGTGGTTTGACTCCCAGTCCCCCATGGCTACATGTCAAAGTACTTGGGCAAAACACTTAACCCAAGTGGGTCACGTGAAGTACTCTAGATCAAAGCTAAGCAGAAATGTTACCTGCTCCATATGCTAGTGGGCTCAGTAGGTCATTTTCGTGTGATACTATATGCCAATGTGATTCAGTCTTGGCACAGAAAAATCCATGTGTCTGGTTAGTTTTACGCATGGTTTAAACAACATTGAGCAAAGTAAAAACAATGACTAACAATATCTAAATTGGACCCAAACTGATGTATCTCAACTTAAGGTCCTGTGTTTCTGTCCAGCACTCATCCACTCTGACCTTCTCAAGACTTTGACCATGAAGCACATCCACCAACTCTGGCATATTTCACACAAGTACGTACTACATTCAGCTGCTTGATGTTGCCAATTTCTCCACACGTATCGATCCTAATGAATATGTCAGTAATATGTCAAATAATAATATGAAGGCTGATAATGACATGACATCCAACGGTAATGCGTGAACCTGCTTCTTTTTTTAGGATTGTTGTTTTGTAATCTAACAAGATCCCTGCCTGACAAAATGAATCATTAAATGCGGAGCAGAATAATAAGAGTCTAACAAGTCCAACAATGTGTAACTAAGATTCATGTGCATAAAAAGATGAGGAATTGAATCTGAGACTGTATATGTATTGTTTGAATGGTAAGTACACTTAAACCTCTAGGCTAGCATTCCAGAAAGTCCCCATCCTCGATCTGACTCACCCACACACAAACATACACAAGCACACACACTGACATTATACCCAGCCAATTTACAGCCCAGTGGATCTCCAGATTGTGTTTGCAGCAAAGTCCAATTGGCACCTCTCCAAAGCGCTATTGAACATATTCCCTGTCTCTGTTTTCTTTATGGTCCTATCAAGATATTTCCCCTGATGGCCAGCCTGTTGCAGGTGGGAGAAAGAGAAATTGTATGCCTGGATAATGAACTCACACCTTCTTCCTTTTCTCTGCCAGGCGCTCCATAAGCCTCAAATCTCTATATCTGCTCTCCCTTCCCAATGTGTGCGCACATCTTCAACAGACTGATGCTTCACTTGTGAAAAAGCCTGATTTAGGGGGTCAACAGCTGATAATGCACTAATTGAAATTTGGTAGTGCAATGAGAAAGAAATGTGAGAGGAGGATAAAGACTGATGGAAAGAGAATTAAGACCGGGTAGGCTGTTAAAATGGGTGTGCTGAATAATCAATAGCAGTTAGGGGAGTGTGTATTGTTTCAATCTAACAGCTTGTTCGTGTTCTAGGGGGACAAACCCCAGACGTGAAAACTGCTTGGAAGACCAGGAGCCAGATTGACGTTCTACTTTATTGAGATTTGGTGGGTCTGCGTGGATTTGAATGATCCTCAGCACAGTCTGTCAGTTGTCATGATAATGAATGGAAGATGACAGGTTCAGTGCCAAACATTCTCAGTTTGCTGCTCACTGTCAGAGGCAGCCAAACTTTATGACAAGGGCAGCCAAGGGATCTAAATATGACAATATTGGTGGGCCAGAATTATGATTAGAAAGGGGGAAAA
Source organism: Channa maculata (assembly GCA_020496755.1). Lineage (NCBI taxonomy): Eukaryota > Metazoa > Chordata > Actinopteri > Anabantiformes > Channidae > Channa > Channa maculata. The sequence continues at coordinate 16,301 of JAHZUS010000244.1, read as the reverse complement.
AAGGAATAATAGATTCTTAGCAGAGATGATGTTACAGTGCAGTTGGATCTCTACGATCTCTGGCAAGGGTGTGTTCCCCTTGTTTTGTGGGAGCTGGTGCACTACTCCGTCTACAGCCCCCACACCAAGCTTACATGTGTAGGACTGTACATGTGTAGTGCTATCTATGACCCCCGCTACAACAGAAAATGAGCTGAACCCATTATGTACAGTATATAAAGCATTGTCCCCACCCTCAGTGTTACTCCAAAAAGGCATCACTTCATTGCAACGTATTTGAAATGGATCAAGCTGAGAGGCAGGAAGAGCCACAGGTAGAATTTCCAAGAAATAAAGAGAGTTTCATAATGAAAAATGTCAAATAAATAGAGCTACACTGAACGAATATGAATTTAGCAAAGGTAACTGATAATACCAAACTAACACAACTAGAAAATGATTTAATGAACTAAATAAAAAGAAAATATATACAATATACAAAAATATATTTACTGGCTGATCAGTTAATATTTTTGGAAAGGCAAGGGGCATACAAAGATGTCAAGGATCCACCATTAGCCACATGTTTTGCTACACCAGGAAGAGGAACTCAAACAGGGAACTCAAAAGACAAAGATAAATAAAGTAATAGAGCAAATAATAGACAAAACAGTTACAGCACATGCTCCATTTAGCAGTATTGTGTCCAAAATACTAATTAAATTCATTCTTAAACACAGAAAATGACTGTTTTATATAAACCTATAAATGAGGAGCCTGCAAATGAAAAAAAAAAATGTCTTTAAATGCATTTGGTTTGATGTGTAAAGCTTTTGTGTGGCTGTAGATATGACATCTATCACATTACTACTTGATGTATAAATGCTCCCTCACTCAAATATAAGTGGTAATTTAGCATTTAACAAACTGTAATATCTAGAATCAGTATTTAGAATCCAATCTACTGTTGGTTATTGGTTGAGGGAGGAAGGATGGTGTTTATGGATAGGTTAGTGATCACACACTAGTAGGATGCTATTAGGTTCATCTCATAACTGAAAGGTGTTTCATAATGTTTGCTGATGAGACTCACCATTCTCGCATTATCAACAAATCTATTGATATGATTGGAGCTGAATGATGCGCGGCGCTGTCTTATATCAGCAGCGTGAACAGTAGTGGTCTGAGCACATATACAATTGGCACTGTGGTGGGACTGGAGGTGTTTTCATCGGGATGGTGACACATTGGTAAAAAAAAAGATAAAGAGAGAGGTATTTAAGCTGAAAAGCTGTCTGTCCGACTGCAATATGAAAAAGCAAACATTTACAAGGCAGTGCTTTCTACATATTGACTTTTATTTAAATCCAACAATGATGCCCGCATACACACAGAGATGAGAGGAAGAGATGATCTAGTCTGGGGGCTCACATGGACCATTGTCACTGCCACAGTGGGGAATATTACTCCACAGTCACAGGCTTAACAGCTGAACAAATCTTTCTCTGTCTGTCGCTCTTTTTTTTTTTTTTTCATTTTGGTTTAAAAACTTTGTTTAGGTTGATGCATCTATATGTTTTTATATATTAATTCAAAATTTTAGATTTGGCAAAGGACAGTCCATGAAAAATAACAAAATCCAGACAAGAGCTTTAAAAAGTCAAGGAAACATCAAGTAGTAAAAATAATAGTAAAAAATATTTTTAGCTTTTTACAATTTTATAATAAATTCATTAATTTAATATAACAAAAATAATTTTGGACAAAGTACTTTTCAAGAATTGATTTGATGATAGAAATCAGGGTTGTCTCTATATGACTGAAAGTGTAAATCAAAGCTTCTCTGACACTGTGGACCTAACATTAGCATTAATGCATTTACTTTTTGCTCAGCTTGTTCGCAGCAAATACAGTAAACCAACCTGTTGCTGCAGTGAACTGTCCTTAATGAAGCTATAAAGAACCTGCGTCCTTCATTATTTTCAGTAAAATGCACATTTTTCTCTATTAACTTATATTAGCTTGTGGGCTAACTTTAGCAAACTCAGCTAACGTTATCCAGGTAAGAAAACTTGTTAAACCTATGTGAGTTACAACATGTTAACACTGGCAAGAGAGACATGTTTTATATAATCTTTTGATAAAATATTAGTCCAATGTTCAAAGAATTTGCTAAAGAGCTTTTAGTGATATACTTATATAGACAATAGACTCTTAGAGCCAGACATAAATTTGAACTTTCAGAGATAAATGTTTAGTTTTAATCTTCTCTGTTTATTAAAGACTGAGTTTATATGTACTTGTTACTTTGACTCAAAGCTGTTCTTTAAGTTCTGTAACTGAAAACCATTGAAAACTATTTACTCCAGGTTGTTTGTTTTTTTTTTTTAGATATACCCATGGGTAAAATAACTATTTGTCATTCATTTTAGTAAAAGTGCTTTAATGCTACAGGTGGTACTAATTTTAAATCTTCCCAATAATCATTGCAGTCATAGTATTGCTTAATTCCTGGAGGGACTGTTAGTAATACATTGTATTTTATAACTAACCATGTGTTTAGTATGTGAAATATGAATGTGTGTCTGCTCTTTACCAAAATAATAAAGGCAGTAAATAGCTATGGTGTGTTCATCTAGAATTATTTCACAAAATACATTTGTTTGTATTTATTTAGAGCATACAACTCAGCACAACGGAATGAAAATATTTCAAATGTGTAACTTGCTCTTTATTGTCAATATCATAAAGTACTTGGCTAAATGTTCTTAGTTTTCTCAACTGAGTGCATTTTAATACATTATTTACTATTTTCATGAAAAATTTGCAGTTACTACATTCATGCATTGTGTGGATGTAACACTTAATAGAAGCATGTCTGCATTCTGACAGAAAAGGCAAAGTCTGAGTTTAAACTGTTTTCTCCTGTCTACATGGTGTAATTAAAGTGTGGTTATTGTATTACTTGCGAAAGCTAATATTGCCTTGTATTATATTTGAACAAGGGGAAAAGGATAATTAGTAATTAGTCGTGATATGATTCTGACGTGGTCAGCATGCTCATTTAAAGAAAAATTCTCCGAGCAGGTAAATTGCTGTCTTAAAAAACTACAATTACTCCTCACTGGTGGGTTTTATGGGTTTCGAGTAAGGGGGGAAAAAAAGTTCATCCAAGGCCACAAGTGACAATAACAACACTGATGCTCATTTATAGTAATTAGTTGTTTACAGGAGCCCTGGATGCAGTGTGCAGTCAACTCCCTAATTCATGCCAATGTATATCATTACTAATTTGTTTCCTGATTAAATATATTACAAGAAGAGTAGGAAGATGTTACATGATTTCCATGTCACACAGTGTTTTGCAAACTAACTGGATGGATGCAATGACGAAATGTAAGTGGCTCACTTGCTCAGCTACCCCATTTTCTCTGGTATATTGTTCACACAGCATATGATTCCTGAAATGTATATATTCCTTGACATCCAATCCGCTTCAGTCACTTCTGAAGCACAGCAGAGTCGACTCACCTTCACATCCCAAACTTCAATGTTATGCTAAACACTGATGGAGAGTCGCTTCCACACAAAACCAAACTTTGACTGAATATATAGGCGCAGTTTCTATGTAAGGACCGAAACATGTGTTACCCAAGGACTGATGATTTGAAAGTTTTTAAATCTGCACAGGTTGCAGTGTTTTAGCAAGTAGGAGTTCAAACAGTAGGGGGAAAAAAAGGCTCACACCAGAGCTTTGGATGTGATAATGATCGTGCACCACATGCCTTGGATCCACAAACAACCTCAGATTTTTTTTTTTAACAGGGATCCATGTGGAAGGTTTGTTGGTTTTGTACATGCGGTTTTGAATTGGGTAGGAGATATGAATGTGATAGTTGACAGAAAGAAAAACATCTGTTCTATTAAATTCCAAACTGTTCATTTTGCTGAGGACCTGCCAGCAACTGTCATAATCCCCCTGAGGCCAAAGGCTCTGAACCCAAACACAAATGGGGAAGAACACGTTCAATCGGGGCATTTCTCTGTGACATATAGACAGCTCTTGAGTCTTTCTGAGTCCTTGCCTGGAGCTGTAAACCTTTATGCACCCCATCCTTTGCCCCCCTGGAGGCGTTTTAAAATGATCGATTTTTACATTATTTTAATCCAAAGGAGCGACGTGTTATTGGAAAGAAGAGTGATGTATCAGGACGTGCGAGAGTGAACATTGATCAGTGAGAGAAGGGAGCTCGGGTTGTTTCCCTGAGGATCTTCCTGACACACACAAATACAAACACACACACACATCTCTCTCACACAGAATTGCGCGCTGCCGGCTGTGGCAGTGTGGGTGTTTGTGCGCGCGCGTCGAGCTCGAGCTGATCTGACTCGCTCCTGCTTTGCTGAGAAGTTCATTTCCGATGAGAGAATTCGTTACCGCTGCATCACTCTGTTGCAGATGCGTTGCGTTGGGTGTTTTGGCAATGCATGCGTAAAACAGCCGGTTCTGTGAGATATCCTTGCGATGACCCACGTCTCAGCAGCGCATCTGACTTGCAAAGAAAAAGGATTCTGATCTATTTTAAAGGGAACTTTCTGTTAGGCTGTGCAGCACTTCGCAGCAACTCGTGGATTAAGTGTGATCTCCGTGTGTGAGCGATCCAAAAAAAAAAAAAACACGGAAAAAAAAAGCGAGGAATAAAACGGAGGTACGCGCGCACTCGAGCTGTAAGAAGCATTTTTACCCTAGGACGCGCACAGACAGACAGCTGGTGAGACTGCAGACAGAAGAGGGAAGGAGAGGAGGAGGACGCACTATACAAACACACAAAGTTCGTCTGCATCGAGTTGAAGTATGGTGCCAACAAATATCTGTGGTCCAATTTAATGGAAGTCGTGGATCTTGAAGGGGAATAGAAGAAATACCCCCCAAGGAACGAGTGTACCTATGGAGCTCGGTGTAGCAAAAGCCCTTTAATGCATCGGAACCAGTGAGTTTTTTCAGTCATGATTTGGGTCGCGTTTTTACCCTTGTTGGTTTCGTGCGCTTTCGGCAACAAGACCGTGGAGCACGTGCCGTTCTTCCACGGCCATGTATTTGAAAACTCATCTCCGGGCTCCCGTGTCAATGGACTGAGCGTCCCGTTTAAGCCGCTCAACTCACAGAGGCTGTGCGGCACCGGGGAAACCGGCTCAGCGGTAGCGCACTTTAAACTCCTGGGGGACGGGAGTGAGAATTTCCGAGTCTTTGCGCACCACAAACGGGGACATATTTTACTTAAGACTTCTGGGGTTTTGGACCGCGAGGAGCGTGCTGAATACGCACTGGGTCTGGGATTATGTTGCGGGCAATGCGCGGGGCACTCGCGGGAAGATGGGGGGAAGTCTCCAGTAGTTGCTGAGGTGGCGTCCATCAAGGTGGACGTCCTCGACACAAACGACCACCAGCCGGCCTTTCCCGGTACCGACGTTAGACTGAGCCTCGATGATGCTACTGCGCTCCGCACGGCGATCTACACGGTTACAGCGCGGGACGATGACAGCGGCAAGAACGCGGAGCTCATCTATTTCGCCCTGCCCAAAAACGGGAGTTTCTACGCAGTACCCAAAACCGGTGACATCCTCTTGGTGGACTCTATCCTCGGTCTGGATAAAACAATTAAGTTTAAAGTGTTTGCCCGGGACCGCGGTTGGCCGCCCCGGACAAGTCGGAGCATAGCAGTGGAGATCAATCCGAGGCAATGGCCCGTGGCGCCCTCGCTGAAGCCCGAACCTGGCAAACGGAAATCACAACTTAAAGTGCTAGCGAGAAAGTCCAGGTCCGTACTGGAGTCAGAAAGTCCAGTTTTCATCAACGTGTCAGAGGATGCGGGGATCGGTTCAGTGGTGGTGAACCTGAACCCGGTGAAGTTTCCGTCAGCCACGTTCGAGCTGGTAGAGCCCGACTTGGAGAGTTCACCGGTCAGCGTGAGTCGGGACAGCGGGGATATAGTCATATCGCGGAGACTGGACCGAGAGACGGAGCCTCTGGTGGAGATCACCGTCAAAGTTCAAGATAAAAGAGGTGAGTCAGAGAGAGCGAGCCGGGAGTGCGTGAGTGAGAGAGGGAGGAGGGAGAGACGTATGTCTAGTGTGTTCCCTGCGATGGACATTGTGCAGTGATCCGAATCTATCCCAAATATGACAAATAACATATTTTCCTTCATGGTTTTCTACTTCTGTGTCTTTTATTTGGATTTGTTACATCGTGCGTAAATACGCACGCAGAAGAAAAGTGACGGAGGAGCGCATTTACAAAGAGACTTCATTTGTTCCACATCAGCTGTGTACTATACTCATTCTACAGTGTTGATGGAGTTATAATCACGACACAGTGAAGCTTTGGACCAGTGTGAAGTAAACGTTATTTTCTAGATCAACGGATAAACGTTGTTTGGTTTAACGTTACTGCAAAAACGATTTTTCTCTCCCACAACTCAAACTTGCAGGTTCTATTTTGGTGAGCTACACTGTATGTTCTTGTTGCGAAAAACCGCTAGTTTGAATTCAAAACCTAAGTATTTAATTGAAGGGTCAGTGTTTGCAGCCTCCTGGGTCAAGGTTTTGGTGGAAGGTCATGAGGGAAGTGTCCGTTGAGCAGTGTGAAAGAGCACAGGAGTAGGTAAAAACGCCACCCATACTGTAAAAGCCTGAGCTCACGTGGGGCTCCCATCTCAGATCTTCATGCTGTGATCCATGTGGTAGCCACTGAGGTATCTTGTTACAGCAGCAGACCCAGAAGGTGTCAAATCCATGTTCTAACAAGGTCCAGTCCTCGCAGATAAGAACAGTTTTGCCCTGGAGAGCATCTGGACACAAGCAGCATCAAAGTGCCCTGTGTGTACAATAGAGGTTAAACTGAATGACATTCGTCAGTGCTGATGGTGATTCGCTTGTTTAGATGAATTTGGACAGCGTGTTAAAAATTATCTGCTGCTGCTGCCAGCAGAAACAGATGCTGGGACGTCTGGGGAAAAGCGTGGCGCAGTAATGGCCACTGTACCAACAGGTTAATTATCACCTGCGGATAAATAAGAGCGAGACCACTGAGACAGAGGGGGAGGTAACAGACATGCAGACATATGAACATTAATAAAAGCATATGTGAAGGTATAAAACACCGGGCTAATTGAGTGTGACACTGTGCACTGAGAGCAAACACAATATGTATCCTCTAGAAAAAGTTGAATATTGACATGGTCCTATCTATCTATCTGTCACTCTGTAACTTTTCCTGGTGCAGAAAAGAAGCAGTGCCTGATGTTGGCACACTCCCAGTGACTGTTTGCAGTCATTTAACCACATTCAAATTAATGTAAAAACTGTATTTTCATAGGTATATGTGAGACGTTATTGCAGCATCCTCAGAGAGTTTCCTCATAGATCCTTAGAAAACAAAGCTTAGAAAACAGCTATTGTTTCACACACTCAGCTGGGACCAAATCCACCCAAGTTGAGTTGTCACAAACTTTTCTCTCCTTTTTTCTTTTTCCTTTTTTTTTTTTTTTGTAGAATAAAGCTGAATAAATGATCATTTGTTTCCCTGTACTTTGTCAGCATATAAAACTGTTTTTGGTGACAGAATGTTTATTTATTTTTTTATTATTTTGGAAATTAAAAATAGAGGAGGCAATTGGAATAATACTACTTGAATAATAACACTCCTGCAAAGGATGAATTGGCAGGATTTTGTTGGAAGGTGCAACAAAACAAAACAAAACATGTTTTTTGTCAATTTTAAGAGATGTAAATTGCACGTATGACAATCGGTGACAGAAATGCTGTCTGCGTTTTTATGAAATGAAAGTTCAGTGCACAGGAAGTGTGTTTTAGTGTGTAATCCGGCTAAATCCATCCAGACACAATAGGGAGGAATTATACTGTATATTAAGTATAAAATGGCTTAGTGTATTTGCAGATTAGATACATGTCACACATTGTTGCTTATGTGGCCAAATCCCTTTCTGACTAGTGCTGTATGGGGTGGGTGAGGCTTCACCGTGGTTTGGGTGCATCTATGTCCACATTTTGATATGTGTTGCTCTAACAGGATGCATGTCAGTACAAACTTTAAAGAGGAGGATGAGCATGAATGTTCCCTAAATGGATGGGTTTTTAAAAAGCCCAGAAGCCTAACCTTTTATATGCGTGGTAGGAGGGGAAGACCCGGGGTGGGGGTGGGAGGGTGGGGAGTGGAATACATTGCCATGACCTAACTGTTTACTGTGTCATGCTGAAAGACAGCAAGTTTTCATTTCTGGGCTTAGCAGCGGGTGGCAGGGGTGGGGTGAGCCCCGGTTGAGCTTGGTGTATCAAGTGTGAAGTATGTGCCGGCATCCGTTGGGTTGTTGGTGGCTTGGTTGAAGTCTTTTAATCCTTTTGGAGTGGAGAGTCCTGCTGGAGCCTCGACCTCCCTCCATCTGCTCACATTATCCCCGTAATCCCATCTCATTCTCTCTGTGTGTCTCTCGTTTTTCTCTCTCCCTCTCTTGCTCTCTTACTTTCTTTTTATTTTCACTCTCACTCTAGGGATTTAGTTGGAGTGGAGGCACAGTTTAGCACAGCACAAGAGAGAGCTTTTGACACGATTCTTCGAGGGATTGACGTGTGTGTGTGTGTGTGAGTGAGGCTGGGAGCTTTGCATATCGGGAGATCAGCTCCTCCTGTGTGCATTTGTGGCCCACTCCACTAGTGCCCCCCGAGGTTCAAGTAGTGTTGGCGTTAATTTTTTGCGCATTTAGTTGAATCAGACACATTGTGGCAAGATATATCAGTTTATGGTCACATTGCTAGGACTTTGATGGCAAATTGCCCACCCCCACAAGGCAAACCATTCAAATTAGAGAGTAAAACAGTGTTTTATTTCGTGCGATTTAGCAGTTGTGTTAGGCATCAAGTGGCTACGGTTAAGATGAGGGTAAATCTCAAGGGAATTGTGAAAAAAATCAGAGCTCCTCCTCGTACAGTAAATGAAACAAACTTGGCTGCGAGCACAATTAAATGACACATGGGCTTTTCTTTTCCACTGTTTTTGCCAGGGTTTCTTTTGCCACAGATACTGTTCATTTACAGTACCACACAATACTGCTACTTTCTTTTTTTCTTTAATATAACCGTCTTTGAATTTGTGTGCATCTAGTCTCTGCAGTACAGAATCTTCATTTTCACAAGTTCTTTAATTATGTGCCAACACCTGACAGAGCAGCAAATAAGTGTACCATTAAAATTCCTCAAAGTTTCCAACTCCCCCTTTTTTAAACAGACACTGTGACACTGTCCTTTGGCTGCAGGGCATGATGGTTAATGAAATGATAAACGTGGTTAATTCGATAAAGGTAATTTAGTTAGTCACACATTCCATCATCAGTGACTTGTGCTTTGCCACACATCTTGTATTTAACTTTTTTCTCACCATTTTCTGTACCGTTGTTCTTTTAACTAATGAGTACGATGCACATTTTTTGGGGAGCAAACACACACTTCTGCTCACATGTCCTGGCAGAAAACATGTTCCGTTATTAAACTTCAAAATTATTAAAAGTTTAAAACTTTGGTGCAGACGCAAATGTGCCTCAGTATCTAAAACTTTAAGGTTGAAAATCAAATGCCTCGCTCTTATATTTAATTGCCTGACATCTTTGTTTTGTACATTTTCTTGTACATGAAGAAGACACATTTAAAAGAAGATAGTCCAGAGAGTACGATGTGAGTATCCAGACTTAGGTTAGTGTTAATATCAGTTCTAGGGGCAAAAGGTTAAACTACAGACAGACATGACTTTTCTTACCATTTACAATAATGTGGTTGGTAGAACATGTTTTATCAAAATGTGAGCCACTGAGGGTCAATCACATTGATGGATAAACCAAAAGAGAGCCACTGGTGTACCAATTCCCAGTGGGATGTGTGACAGATTGATGAGAAACAACAGTCACATGGCGTGAAGTCAACTCATTCCACTTGGTTAAAATGTACTTTAAAAAAAAAAATCTTTTAAGTTTACTAATTCTCTGAAGATTACCAAACATATATAATTAAAATGTTACAATGTGAATATCATTCAGTTTACTTTGCCTGCAACAACCATTCCGCATCATTTTCACATCCTTTGCAAGTGAATTTTATTTTGAAAATCAGTTTGAGTTGCTATACTTAAACATCAGTCACTGCTTTTCTCACATCCTTATACAGGAAGGAATCTTTTTTCTTCTCTAGTTATGCTGTGTTACCCCCTGCTTTCTTAGTATTATTTGTGAAATGCTTTTTGCCATTATATTTGTAACATTTGTAACAACAAGTTTATTTTGAAATCAACAAGAAAAAAAAAAAAGGAACACGTAACCAAGGTACAGTGGTGTATAATGTTTACAGCGAAGAGAGCAGTTCAACAATCTTCAGAATGTCTATAATATGTTTGTAGTACAACAGAGTTTTTTTTTTTTTTCCACGTTGTAAAAGAAATTGAATCAATACTAAGTGCATTACCTGATGTTACACATCTCCAGGTTTAACTGATTAAACATATTTTCTTTTTCTTTGTTATTCTGTAAAAAAAAAAAGTGTCTATTTTAAAAGCAACACTGTGCACACGCCAATTGCAATTTTAGAATTTGTAATAAATAGCTTAAACTTAAATTACTTGAGACAATGTGTGTTAAATGTGATTTTTTTTTTTTTATTGTAGTTATTATTATAAGATTTATGAGTGTATTAACAATTACTGTACAACAGAAATCACCAGGGCTTAGTTAGCGGAGCTTGAACGTTATAAAAAAAAAAACAAAAAAAGAAAGAAAGAAAGAAAGAATACCAGGAAATCAGCCAGCACTTTGTCCAAATGACTCCCATTTCTAGGAACTCTGAAGTGGCTCTGTCTCTCGAGTGACTCAGAAGTGTTTGTGAAGTCTGACTGTAGGTGTGCATGTGTGCATGCATGTGCTGCATGTAGCCTGTGTGTAGGCGTCTTTGGCCAAAGAAAAGAAAGCAACTGGCTTTAATCACCACAGCTGTCTTGATCTGCTTTCACACAGATCACAGAACCTCACTTAACCAAAGGCACTTAAATACACACACACACACACACACACACACACATCCAGATACATGTGTGCAATACAAAAAAAACGGTTAACTGAATAAGATGTATTTTATGCCCATAAAAACAATTCACATGGGGTGCGATGTGATATGCACACACAACCTGCACAGTCACCCACAAAACACAACACCGTGTTGCGTGTGAACTCATTGTTGAGTTCCAGGTTGCCAAATTACCATTCCATAGCCAGACAGATGGCGCTGAGCGAAGCCTGTTAGCTGCATATGTTACATGTCCCTTTGTTTATCAAGATGAGAGAGTCTGCATTCATTTGTTCCTTCAAAGAGGAGAAGTAGCACTTGTTTGGTTTGTACACACACACAATAAACACACACACGGTTAGCTGCGTTAACCCACACTAACCCAGTCTAACGACACAAATATAATATTTTATATTTCAATGCATTTCATTTTCTGGCTCACAATAAACATACACACACACACACACAGATGCACACAGTGAGTGCACACACAGTTCAACTCATCATCCAGAAAGACTGTGGTATGATCATAGAATTTCACCTTGGATAAACTGCATACTTTCACTCAGTCCCTATCGACTTGTCTTCACTTCTCCTTTACTGTCTTCATTGCCTGATAACTTGTTTTCATTTTTGTCTTTTATATAGATGCTTGCTTAAGAAACACCACAATTTAACAGTCTGCTCACTACTAACTGCAATTATCTAGCTTCCAGAGGCATTTCCAATTGCTCTTTTCATTTGCTCTAGCTGAAAGTTGTGTTTTCTGCGCCTCTGATGGTCGGTGCACAGCCTGCAGAGAAACACACAGTCAATTTTCCTTAGCTCACTTTCATATCGGTGACTCCGTGTCTTACAGCGATGGTTTGCCAACTGCAGTTTTCGAGAAAATCCCAATTCGCAGCTTAAGATACTGTCACATGCGCTGTGGAATAGCTGGCTTTCACTGGCAAGTGCTCTGGTTGAATGGATGATAGAGTGTTAGTGTATGATCTGCTGTGAGCCCACAGACGAATGGAAAACACTGTTCTTCTTTTGGTAATAGCAAAAGAGATGGAGATTACCTCCATAGAACAATTAGGGGTTTTCAGGATGAAGTATTCGTTAAAGGAAGTCTAGATTTTCTGTGGAAAATAATGTTTGCCTGCTGTAGAAAATAAGAAGTTGAAACTAAATGAAATGAGCTTGATGTGAGACATTAGCCCCTTTGACACTTTTTTAAGGCGGCTTTGTTGTGCCATTTTCCTGTCATGGCATTCTCTATATAAAGAGGTACTATACCACCGTGGCATGTTTTTTTATTTTATTTTTTTTACTTTTTTTTAGTTCGTAGTCATTATGTTATTATGTGATTTGCTTTGATATCAGTCCCGCATCACCTTCTGTACAAAAGGGGACAGGTGGTTTCAGACTTTAGGAAGCGAAGTTAATAAGTTAATAACTTTGGGCGACACCTGTTTTTTCAAAGCTAAAAACTCCTCCATACCAGCTAGAATGATTGTGCTCGTTTACCCGTTTTAACTTAAACGGTTAAAGGCTTAGCTTTTGGCGGGGGACAATGTACGTCCATAGAGAAAATGAGGTTGTGCCATTTGATGATCTAGGGAATCTGTTTACCTGGGCTTGCTACAGATTACCTGTATATGTTTTGTTTGGCTGAAAGGTGGTTTTAACCATTCAAATCTGATGAAGATGGGGAGAGATGAAGAGGAGCAAAAGGCCCTTACCTAGAGGCGTCATATTGCAATAGCAAGCCACACTATGTGGAAAAAACTGAAAATGATAAACACATAAAAACGTCTTCCAGTGACGCTGTGCACGACCCGTGAATTCGAGTACAGTCGTTCCCGTAAATGTAAGGCAGGATTCCCCCAATGAGCCACTATGACAACGGTTTTTAGAATTAGGACGCACAGTGAAAACACAGACTCCGATGGTCGGCTGATATGTGTCACGATTCTTTATCTGATTAGTTATGTCTGCCTACTTCTGAACTGCATGTTTCAGTGACTCTCAGACTTGACAGACTTGTTTTCTCTTGCACCGTAACATTATGTCTAATCATTCAAACACATTGCTCGGAGAAATCCAAACCTGAACGTCATCAGTTATGTTGATGTAATTGACCCAATTTATGTCTAAATCATACTGTAAATGTGCATAACTAGCAAAGATGACCATCTGGAAATATTGTATTGAATGGACTTTTGAATAGAATGTTTGGGTGTCACGTCTCCAAGATGCCCGCAGGTGTATAACACTGGGGAGCCATTTTAAAAGTTTTTAAAAGAGTTGTAAAAAAGCCTTTAGGTGAGATCAAAATTAAGTGATTTTTGTCTGAAATGGGCCTTTGAAATGTATTTGTATTACTGTGGTCATGAAAAGAGAGTTGAATTTTATTTTAACTGTTGCAGTGAATACAGATGATCTGTAAAATTCGGTGTGGGCGCTAAATAAAGTTGAAGTATTAACTACCACTCAAGAGCATTACAATGCTTAAATACATTTGCTAAAGATGCCAAAGTGACTGATAGTCTTATTATAGCCATAGTCTTGTTTGCAGCATTGTTTCTTATGCTGTGAGTATCATCAAACTGCCAGTTACTGTCCTCTTGTTCCTTCTGCGTGGCTTTACACAAGATACACATCATGGAAGTGATTTGTTAAAATAGACTTTTTACTCCTTCCACCATCTGTCATTGCCAGAAACTCTGAAAGCTTTAGCATCATTTGTTCTGGAAGAACAGTGCTGTCTTCCTGTTTTGTGACACAGACCAGTTTGGCAGATTTGCGTCCAAATCCAAAGGCTCTGCAGAGGCCAGGAGAGGCTGCCAATATTCTAGGAGCTTGGCCTGTTTGTGAAACGCAGTCGTAGTAAAGTTAATGCAGTAATAATAATCTGTCATGTTCAGTAATATACACAGCAATGAGAACCATCCCAACAAAGGAATCAATGAATCACCACAAAGTGAAATTTTAAGATGGTATTTTTTAAGAGTGAACTGATATTAGTACAGCACAATCCCGTTTACAGACCTTCAGTTGCATCATACTCATAATAGTTGGAGATGGCCTTGTGCCCTGATTCAGCTCCTACCTTCAATCCATCAAAAAGCTTTTCATTGTTTAATGTCTGATAGGAGCAACTAGGCCCATCAGTAGATATTTCTGTTTCTCACCTTACAGAAATCAACCTTTAAATTGCTTCATTTAATTGTAAAGGGTCATAAAAATGTGCATAAAATGTGGTTTTTATACTGCTGATGCACGACAGGTGTTAAAATGGTGTTAACTAAGATACTAAGAGTATCTTAAGTCTGGGTAATTGAACATGCGAGGTTATGGATAATTTGTAAACGGTTTAGGACACGTCGTGTGAAAATAACATCCTCCAAAAAAAAAAAAAATGTACAGTTTACATTTTAAGTGGCCTCCTGCAAAACGACTTCAGCCAAAGTTTGAGCTGAGGCACAGCAGTGCTTTGACCTAAATGGCAACATCAGCATATAATTATTTGCTAATTATCACTAAACACAGAACGCAGCTAAGGCTCCTAGGAATATTGTTGGGTTTGGCATTTGGTCATAAAGTATTTAGACCTGCTGCAGCATAAACAAACATAGTCACCATTTTAAGGAATATAGAAATATATTTTTTATGAGTTTTATATTTTCAAGCTTTTTTTTTCCATTGTTATTGTCAGTATTTTTATTGTCTATTCTTTTTAACTTGAAATAATGAGTTGAAACTTTTTTTTATTACGTGGTAGACCTTTATTTTTTGTAGTTCATTTTGGAAAATTGGTGTGTGTCTTTATGTAGTGTCTTTAGTCAAGTCTGATAGTTCAAGCATCAGAAAGTCAAGTTTCCTTTTTGAACATTATAGTGGAAATCGCTATGAGGGCAACAGGTGCGCAGGCTAGTGAGCTGGCTCAACAATACAGTAGAGTTGTAATGATCAGTGACAGGTCCTGGTGAGTAAAGATACACAGTGTCTAGCCCCGGGTTCTGCTGTACAAAGTCTTAGAATGTTGGCAGCCACACTGAGGAGCTGCACTACAGACGCCAAAGAGGCCAAAGGCATCGGTGGCCCGCTTCCAAGGTGAAGGGTAACAAAAAGTAACTAAATCCACTTATTGCTACCTCAAAGATTCACAGATTAACAAGTTATATCATGTTTTAAACTGTACATATCTTGTAAATTAAACAAACAAGACATAACGTATTAATCAGCGAGCTAAGGTGATGTTGGCCTTTTGTAGAAAACCCAATTTGATGTTTCCCCTGGTCTCTAGGCTGTTTTTCTAACTTTTGGCACTAAATGGATTTTGAGCATATTCCCCAAATTTTCAAACCAGTGCTTTAATATGTGAATAAAAGAATAAGCTGTGGATTGCTGCTGGTCGTGTATTATTTTATCACATAACTCAATATTGTAGTTCCTCTATGCCCCTGTCAAAGACAAAAACCTTCATTTTATTAGTTTAAATATATCCCTACAATCCATTTATAATTCTACACTGCTGCTCTGTTCTCTAAGGGGGCTGCTGCAGTGGGCTAAAGGAAAAAAAAAAAAAAAAAAAAAAGCTGCCACTGATCAGTCATGGGAAAGGTGTGACATCAAATAACACCAGAACTCTGTACTTAACAGACCTGAAAGCAGATGACTCCAGGCTCCTAGAACAGGAAGCGGTCACCATTACATCAGCAGCAGAGAGAAACTCCACTCCACTGCAAAATCTGTTTAGTGACAGACGAATCTGCAAATTCTTGACCTTAATGACTTGATTACTAATTCATTACAATGGGATGACAGGCGAAGCTGGATAGTAATACCTGTGTGGTTCCCAGCTTTGTCTATTTGCATAGTTACTTCTTGAGAGAAAAAAAAAATCATCATGAATAATTCATTGTAGTTGGCAGAAACAATTTGTACCAAGATCAATTTTAATTTCTGAGCAATAAATTTGATTTTTAGCACCATGTTTTACTCTTTAATGGAATTTCGACTTCTTTACAATTTTACCTTTGCTTCGTTTATGCCAGGCTTGTGATTTTGAATTATGTCCCACCGTTTTTATATTGTTAGCAGTAACACCACTAACATCAGCACTGTTGCCATTTCATAACTCATTTTATATAAATATATATATATATAAACAGCATTAATGCATAGTTCAAACTGAAGTGTTCTTCAAAGTGACC
>JAHZUS010000052.1:0-96268 GCA_020496755.1 Channa maculata | reverse complement strand
AGTGGGACAGTCTGAAGGAGGATCTTAGGATGAATTACATTTAGTTATATTTCAGTTTTAATTAGACGTGGAAGTAGAAACATATCAGCTGGAGTTTAAATCTTGACTTGGAAATGTACTCGACAGCGTCATATTCTTCACTGTTTAAAAGACATTGATTTCTTAGTAGAGTACTGCAATTTAGAGTGGCACTTGTAGTGGAGTTGAAGGAAGAATTAATGCACTCAAATTTAGGGAGGTCACTGAAGAAAACCTGCTCCAGAGTGCATGAGAATGTGGTATGTACTCATTGCTGCATGTATCAGTGTATAAAGAGTAAGAGAAGCTATTTTGATTACTTTATATACTGCAGTGTAATTTGTGTATTTCTCTTGTAAGTCTCTCAGTAAAAGTGTTTTTTTCGTGGTATTTTTCTTCACGTCACACTGGGAAATTAGAAATGTAAGTACAGTACATTAAAATCAGCAGACTGTTTTTATTTATCACATTTTTATCTTTTGACTTATGCAAATGTAGCATGAGCAGCACGCGTGTTCCTCATTGTCAAGCAAACTTATCATTTCAAATAATTCCGACTTTGTTAGTTTTTACCGTGAATGGACTGGGATTCGCCTGTGCGAGATTCACAAATCATCAGTTAAAATCAATCTGTTTAAAAAGAGAACGTTGAGTTTAAAAATAAATGCCTAAAAATGTATTAGAGATATTTTAGGAATCGACAGCGGCCACGCTACTATGTATAAAGCATTACACCATTTCACTAATAATATTTCGACTAGTCGACTAATTTGGTTTTCAGTGTCACTCATTTCTGTTTAGCATGTAAAAGTAAGCAAGACCGAGAGGCATTGCATTAACAAAGCACGTCAGTTCTTGGAAATAGATGTAACTTTCTCTTTCAGTATGTATATAACCACAAACAATAGGTTTGAGGCCACAATTGTTTCCTTTGACTCCAAGGTTTCAAAACTTTATAAAAACAACCAGAATCTTACATGTTTGATATTTAAAAATTAAAATTGTTAAGGCAATTTTGAACAATTGCATGTTTGAACTTGCCCCTCAAAATGCAGCTTGTGCTAAAAGTGCCCTTTTATATATGCTCATAAACACTTTACCTTGGTAATTTTCCATAACTGTCTAAAGAAATCGTCATGCTCAATGTGACATAATAAGGGATTCTGTACTGAAGCCACTTAAGGCCATGAATTATCTATGAAACTGCATTTATGGAGAAAAACTTTATTTCAAGCAAAGTGTATTTATTTGGTATCTGGGTACATGCTGTATTTTCACCAGGTCCTCTCATAGCTTGTATCAAGGTTTAAACAGACTCTTTATTATTTATTAAGCTAGTGATGACTCAACAGTAGACTTAACCATCCACTTTTCTATCTTGCCAGTGGCTCAACGAAGGGATGGCTCCACGCATAGATGATGTCATGCGTCTGTGCTGTGAAATATCAGCTAAGGATCAGATCAAGTAGGTCATTTTATACTACTTCAGCTGTCTAACAGCTGTTACGAAGCGACTTGTAAAAATCTAGTAATTAAAATTTAATAAATATGATATACTAAAAATTAATATTATATATAATTAAATAATGAAAATATAAATTATTCAAACAATGGAGCAATATAATCTTAAACTTCAACAAAGTGATAATTGATTTTAAACTTTGGAAATATAATCTTTTTAATTGATTAAAATGGGTAATGATCATCTTTAATTTGATAGAATTGAATTCTATATTTCAATTCATATCATTAATTAGATACTGATAAATTTGACTAAATTCAAATTAATATATCCTAATTATTACTATCTAAATGCTTTAAGATATTTAATTAGATTACATATCTTAATTCATTTATTGATTTTGTGTAATTAAAATGATTCAATGAATTCAATTTTATAATCACCATTTAAACATTGATTGAAAATAGAGCATAATACTGATGTACTCAGCTTTCTTAGATTGTAATGAATCAAGAAGAGATCATGCATCGGATGGAATGATTGAGAAAAAAGTAAAGAGAACATAAGCTGATTCGGTAGGTAAGTAATCTACATTTGGATCAATCTTCACTGGAACAAGTGCCTCTTGTTAGTGGTGTTTATCGTTCTGAACTTTATATACCAAATAGGCAACAACCGTGTGTGTCTACTTTGGAAATGGTATCAAATGGTGCTCTCATTATGTGTCTCCGTAAGATTTGATCTTGGGTTTTATTTAATGGTGCAGTTAGTTGAGTAAGGAGAGTTTCAATCATTACTTTGCAAGCATGAATGATATGTTACTTCAGCTATTGGAGTATGTTAAGTTTAGTTTATACTAGGTAATGTTATGCTATGTAATACGATTAGCAATTCCAGGTATTTAAAGTTCAGATTTTAAGTTTAGTTAAAAATGCCAATTTGAAATTTCAATGATATGGTTCTCTTAGTTGTTATAAAAGATTTCATAAAAGATATTAAAAATGAATAAGAATGTAATTATTTTAAGTACTCTAGTGAAGTTCATTATATGATATAGATTCTAATATTAATTTATATCATTGTTATGTTGTAACAAAGATTGCTAAATGATTAGTTATTATAGAGTAATAAACTATTGACTTTAATCAATCAGTTTGCTTGAGTTGAATGTAATAATCAAATCTACAATCTTAAAAATATGGTTTGGAAATGATTAACACTTAACTTGTGATTTTTTATAATAAATTGAATGTCCTTTACTGTTATAAGTGTCAAATTTGAATTAGATGTATCCATTAACTGAATTCAATAATCGAATATTGGCAGTTGAAGAATGTGTTTAATAGATCGATTATACAATTAAAGCACTTAGTTACTAGTATGAAGGTATAGATTGTTGCTATACCGTGTCCATACCTGTTTGTGAAACTTATTGATTGAAAAGCACATCTAGTAGATCCATAAGGTGAATTCTTGTATGCAGGATTTTGTCTTGACATTCGTTCATAAATGAATAGTGTATAAAATGTTTAATGAAAGGAATTGTAATTATTCTATATGCCATACTGATTTCAGATTTAGCATTATAATTTAATTCTCAGATAATTACAATATTTAACTTAAATGCTGAACTTTGACTAGTAAGTGGTTTAGTGTTCAGTGGTTATTGATGTTTATAAAAATTAGATCGCTTTAATCAATGTGATTTAAATCTTCTAAGTATTAAAAGTGTTGATTAACAAATATCTAATTCATAGATATTCTGTAAATTGTTGATTAACTAATTCTTCAATTACTATAGTATAACCATCTTCAGACTTAGGATTGCGTGCAGTAAATTATTTAACCTTTTTGAAAACTTTATTCACATTAATTTGCACGTAGTGTCTGGAGTAATTAGTGTAAAAGTTTAAAGTTTGTCAACGGTTCAAAAACTCACTGTTTGTGTCAGTTCTTTGGTGACTTGATGAGAACTTTAATATCAATATGGTCACAAATTGTGAAATGTAATGTAATCTTGAGTGAGCTGTAGACTAAATGTGATGAGATATTTATGCTTATGAGTTAACTTTGTTACATTATCAGGATGTAAACTATTGGTATTATGAACATTGAATTTTAGCAATTACTTATCATGATGTGCTATACTGGACTAATGTTCCGTCTGATTGATTTCCTTAAGTGTCAACTGTTTCTATATCCTTTGGTTATTTAATAATTACAACTTTGCCACTTGTATCTTGTATACTAAGTTACTAATCCTAAGTATTTATTTGGAATATACTATGGATTTAATAACTGCATTTCAAATGTGATTTTTAATTTTCACCTTAAAATATTGATTTTAGTGGGTCTGAATTAATGCACTTGATTTGAGAAATTAATGCTACTTTTGGAGTTAAAAATAGCTAGATGCTTAAGTTCAAATGTGAGGTTATTATTTTTTATGAAGTTTAAAGTAAGATTTGTTACTTATCATGCATTAATTTGATTACTTTTAGTTTAATATTGATTCTATTTTCAATATTATTAAGTATACAAGTAAGTTCTGAATTGAGTGTAATGAAAGTAAAACTGATTAAATCACTAAATTCTAGTGTCTAGGATGTATGTGTTGTTACATTATAAATCTATACATTGATTAATTGTAGTAATTTATTGTTTTAGACTTTTATAACATCTTTACTTTTGATTTTATAATAGATTGTTGTTCATATATTTGTGAAATCATTATTGGCTTGTTGCTTCAATATCCTGTTAATTACGATTGATTAAATGCAGTAATTTGCAATTGAAATGATACAGTAAAATTGCAGTTTGGTTCTAGACATTAACCTGAATTTCATTCATTAACTTAATTAAGTATTTTCGTGTTGAAACTTATCTTAATTTAAATCTATACTTATTAGAATTAGTTATATCTGATGCATGAAATTTTAATGCATATTTCAGTTGATAATTTAGTTCTCTAATTAAATGGTTTGACTATTGATAGTTCATAGGTCAATATGATTTTTTAATCAGTTAAATGTATGAAAATTTACAGATTGATGAGTTTAGAAGTTGCCTACAACTATGGTATGTTGCATTCAACGTGAATGATTTGAATTGCTGAGTCCAATAATTACCAGTGAATTTGAAATTATAGTATTGTTCAATTAAACTTATGAACCTTTTTGTGATGTTATTTACCTTTAAAAGCATTGTTATTAATACTAATTTAGAGGCCTATTAATAATGAAGTTAAACACAATCTTATTTGATCATTCTTTCTAAGAATTTTTATTTAGATTACTTTAGTTACTTGGATTGTTTTAGAAGATAAATGTCACTTTTTAATCATACATTCTAGTAGTCTTATATAGTAAATGTTTAAAAATGTGAATTTTTTTAGATTTAGAATTGAACGTATATCTTTGAATTTATATATATTACCAAGTTTCAATGTCACATTTCTTTTCTTCCTTATTTCTGTTATTTTAAACAACCATACATTTTAATACAATGTCTTTTGAAATTAATTTCTTAAAATCACAAAATGGTTTAGCAAATTTATCTTTATCAATTTAAATTTATAAAAAAAGAATCTTAATCTGTTGTATTTTAAATTAAATTTTAGAATTTAAATTTGCATGTTGAATTCCCTAAATGCACTTTCAAAGTCATTATTATAAGATTTACATTGTATTTTCCATAATTCTAAGAAAGTATATCTAATTTATAGTTCATACAAAGCTTTTAGTTGAATTATTTATAATGATTAAGAAATTAATTTAAGCAAATTTTATAGGTTTGACAAGATTTTCATAGTCCTATATTGTTGAATTTAAGACTGTTATAGTTTGTAAGATAGTAGACTCAAGATAGCTTACATCAGTTTTATTGTAGCTGAAAAGGATTCCCGCAAATGTGTCTCAGCTGGCCTGAAGTGCTGGAAGATCACGTGGTGTAAGCTAAGCCGAGGAATGGAAGGGATCTGCTTTTACGAATCTGGAGGATTTATGGTTAAGTGCTAGATGAATTAGATAATCAATGATTGGATGTGGATACAACGCCTGAGTTATAGAGCTTAATGAAGCTAATGTACCACCTTTTGGGATGAAGATACTTGTATTACAGATTAGATAAATTTTCAAATACCATGAGCTTTATTATTTTACTTTTTAAATAATTATTAGAGACTTTGATTGTATGTAGTTATAGCAGATAGATTTTGAAGTCCTTCAAGTTAATTTGAATACTTTTATAAAATGATTAAAATTATATTTGATAGGCAATTTAATAAATTTTTACTTAAAACATTCATGATAACTTCATCTTTATAGTGCAATAATATTTACTAAATAATATACATTTATACTGTGTTCTCTTTTATTTTCCATAGATCATTAGTTTCAGTTGATAATTGATTAATTTTACATAATTTTAAATACTAAGCCTGACAATAAATTCTTTAAATCATTGGGAATTATGCTCTTGATTGACTGTTCCAATTCATTTCTTACTTAAGATTCTAGCTTAACCTGTTCATATTTTATCAAGTTTATTAATTCTTGATTGCCACAAACTTGTAATACATTGATTTATTAATAAATATTGTGAAAGAATTTGATTTTACTTGATGATATTCTCTGATATGTGTTCTGTACCTAATAATCTACTGTTAGTATTTTTGTAAGTCGTTGGTACATGTTAGATATCATGGCATGATGCATCTGATACATGTAAGTCCTCGTGATTTCGATGCTTTGACTTTTGAGACTGTAGTACATCGCTTGAAGCCTTGAGATTGCCTTGGTGAAGCTCAAGCTATGTATGATTCTGGACCTGAGTTGACAAGCGTTATTATGATGTATTGAAGACTTAGTAAATGTCTATTAAGATCGATTTTAAAATGAATACGTAAGACTGAAATGTATAATTAACAATTTGCTAATAGAGATTTTCAAATACGTAGCAAATGTTAATTAAAAGATTAATCTGTGATCTAGAATATTGATCATAGAATTTAATGATTAAATATATACTAGCATTGAAAATTTATTGACTCATTGCATTTATTTATCAAGATATTCTTGAATTCAAGAATACATGTGTATCATTAAATAATTCAATTGTAGCATTATTAACATAGCTTTAATTGAACTTGATGTAATACTTCACTAATTGATCTAATTAACATTGATGTTCAATTATTACTTCCCAATTAATATGATTCGCTAATATTAAATATATTTTAGAATACTGCACCCAGATTTATCAATTGATTACCAGCATGACATTTATTAATAGCTTTGGCTATTCAATCTGATGAGATAATGACAATTGATGTAGTAATTTTCGTTAACATGCTAAACTAGTATATGGAACTCCAGTACGTTAGCTTCCAAATGTGTAAACCTAAGCTCTTCTTATGAAATACTATTGAACACCTGTTCATCATTCCTTAGTGATTAGTTATTTTTCTTATATGCAAACATGCCATTGTTGATTAATCTAACTGTAATGTTGTTTTGGACATGGTAATGATGTTAGTGCTGTTTGTGTACACTCAAGTCTGCTTATTGTACTGACTCGTATTTCCATGATCTAACTTACACAATGACATTTGATCACTTTATTCTTTCCAGTCTGGTCATCCATTTATTTAATTGGATTCAGCTTTAACTTGATATCTGCACTTAAATGATTAACTGTTTTACTAGAATTCAATTGAGATATTAATGATATGAAACATATAAATATAATTATAAAGTAAATGAATAATAATATCAATATTATTAAATAATGTAACTAAATGCTATAATATATATAATGATTTTCAGAATAAAATTTTTACCAATAAAAATCTATTTATAACTATTATAAATTTGAATTAACTTACATTTCTATTGAATAATATAATTAATTGTACTATCATTAATTACGTATAGATATTCAAAATCGAATTGTAAATCATATTCAAAATCTATCTAATACTGCAAATAGTCATTTAATATAATTTATTAACAATATTTAATTATAATTTAATTGTAATTAGTTTACTGAGTTTACAACAATATCTAATTCAATTTCAATTAAGTTTTATTATTAGATAATTTAAATAATTAATCAATTGATATATTAGAGCATTAAGGCACTATGATAGATTAATATCTGATTGATACAGATGGGATTGATCTAGATGCGGAATATGATAACTAGATAAGAGAAGCTGCATAGAATGAAAGTACTGAGTCGAGACCTAGTGAAGTAAGCAATACATTGATAGTAGAACCTGCTATAGATAATGACTTAGGCATGGAGTGTACTAACTACTGATAAGACTGTACTTCAGTCATGAGTGATTGAAGAAGTCTATCAGAGTATTTGAAATCTGACACTAGAGGCTTGATATTGATAATCCAATTACTTGTGGAATTGACAATTGTCTCATATCTCAGTTATGAGTCATTTAATTACTAAAGTTAGTGTCTTGAGTATGATTATTCATAGATTAGAGTAGATTACATTTATCAATTGAAATTATTGTGATAATTGTAGTACTGTTCTTATTAAGTAGATCTTGTCAGCATTTAGGATTGATGCATTCAATTGATAACTTTATATTATTGAACTAATACAATATGACTAGATAATGCATCACTATGTTGAAGTGCAATTCATTTTGAATTCGTGAAATGTCAATCTTGTTAATATTAGTATGCATGGCAGTCGTAGAATTAACTGTAGTAAAGTATAGGTTGCACTAGTATACTGATTATTACCAATGTATTTATTAACATGAATTCTTGACATAGCTTACATGTATTATATTGTAGCTCAAATTGGCAATGATAATGATTGTTATGTAGTTAATGTCTAAGCTTATTCTCATATATCCTGAATTCAATTGGTTACTAGATATAATTATGAATGATTAGTTCATATCATGATATGACTATATATGTTATTTATAGTAATGTATGTTATAAGAACATGATTTACAGATAACACTTTGATTTGTAGTTAATTATAGTCCAAATCCTTCAAGTTCATCACATCTGAAATTTTAATCATTGTAAGTTCATTGTATGAATTAGAATGTAGAAGATGTTAAGCAATCTGCAGAGTAAGATGCATTACGTGATCTAATATGTTCTTACTTCACTATCTACACTGATTGCATATATAAGTACCTAGATTAGTGATCATATTTCAGTACATTGATAG
This sequence comes from Channa maculata, assembly GCA_020496755.1. NCBI lineage: Eukaryota > Metazoa > Chordata > Actinopteri > Anabantiformes > Channidae > Channa > Channa maculata. The sequence goes on along the minus strand of JAHZUS010000052.1, from coordinate 87,576 downwards.
TAAAGAATTTTGAAGATAGTTCTGATGGTTTAAAGTATGCTTTAGTAAATCGAATGATAGTTTAGTTAAGATGTACATATCAGTTAATGTACATGAATCTATCTGTTATGATCATTATACTATATCGCTATTAAATAGCATGATTAATTTAAATGTTACAAAGACATTATCTGATTAAGTGACAGTTATACAGTGATTACATTGAAACATAGATGATTTACACTGATATAAGAGCTGATGTCTCTAGCAGGTTTGAGCTTTTCTAGAGTATTAGGATCTAAGTATAATTTGAGTGTATCATAGTGTTAATTATGTCTAATTAAATTATCAAGCTCTTAATTTCTGATAGGATTGTAATTATTCTGTTATCTGAGTAGACTTATGTAGTCCAATTCCTGAACATTGTCAGACCATTCTGCTATTGGACATAATTCTAGTAAATGTCAGTACGTTCATGAAATATTGTTTCAGAATTCAAGATTTGTTTGAGAAATGCATACTTTGCAAAATGTATCTGGATGATTTATATGTTAATTAGGTCATTATATAAGTATGCAGATTATATGTCTATTATTATGGTATTATCAAGATGATGATTTTACCTTAAAGTTTTCGTAGTAATTTTATTTTCCTACATTTATCTTGCAAGTCTACTTCAGTTAATTTTGACTATGAATTAACAAATGTACTTAATTGTCAACATCTAACATAGTCATATTGTAATTACATGATTGATGTGAAATGTTCACGACGTGAATTGACTATTTTGAAAGTTTTAATTAATACTTGTAATCCTTATGCATTTGGAGCTATTGAGTACTAATTCACCGTTTAGAATGTTGGATCTAGTGATTGAGTAAGACTTTAATCGTATTGTAAGTTAACTGAACTAGTGCATAATTTCAATTACAAACTGATACTATAGTCTTTCCTTAATAGCACTTGATTTGAGTTTGAATAATGTTCATTAATTTGGTTGATGAGAAATAGTCGAAATTTGGAAGTTCATGAATATCATGATAAGTGGTAAAGTCAATTATAGTTAGTTTAATTCATAATTTATTTTGTAACTTTAATATGATTTACTGATTTGCATTTATACTTTCTAGTTACATGAATAGTATTTGTATAATATAATGCTTCATGAAAAATACTTTTAGCGTATGTAAAGTGATGCTGCTTACCGAGATTTGACATAGTAGCTTAATGTCTAGAGCTCAGTTAGTTGAAATTTAGTAAATTGATACAATGTATTATTAGTACTGATAAAGTTATCTAGTATTAGATTAGTACAATTACATGTCGTTTCTATTATCTTAGTGAATTTGTACAATTTATCTGCTTCATATTCTATCATTAGATTTAAGATTTATCTAGAATTGAAATGCAATGTTACTGTAATTGTATCATGAACATGCATGGAGAATGCATGCATTTACTTTGTATTAGTTAAGACTTGAATATTGAATGATGAAACGCTATGTAACTATCTGTCTAGATAATTGTAATTGAATTAACAATGAGATATGTTGACATACTTAACTCGAGTTAAATTATCATTTCAATGAATGTTGTAGAGATCTACTCAGTACTTTGATTGATTGGTATGATGGTGCATTGATAAACTGAATAATGCTAGATTATAGAATGACTTAGAATGTAATGAACAGAGTGACTTGATTCGTTAGTCATAATTGATCAAGTGCATAACTCACATTATTTAACTTAGGTAAGATGTTATCATGTACTTACAGTTCTTTAACTTAATTTCATGAGACTTTCAACTTTTAAGTTACTCAAGTTTGGCTTAATTATATAAACTTTATAGCATGCTTCAAATGACTGGATGTGTTAAATAAGTTTTACAATATTAATTTAAGATTTAGAATATATTCTACATTATTAAATCTTTGATAGTCACTATATATTTTCACATTTTCTAAATATTCATCAGTTGATCAAATATTGTGGTAATTTAATTCATTAATTTAGTAAGTCTAAGATGACGTTCTAGCAAGCTTTGTAATTTACTTCAACAATTAGTTTACATTGAAATAGTTAGCATATGTTGATTTAATGTGAATATTAGAATCTAATTCCATTTAGAATTAAGCTTAATGTCAATTGGTCATTGATGTGTAACTCTATGCTAAACCTTTGTTTTCATAATGTACCCTTAATTACTACTATTATAGAATTGTAATAGCATATGATCTGGTCAAGCACTTAGGATACTCTCAGAATTGTTTATAGAATCTTTAATTCTAATTCAAAGTTGTAGTATTAGTTCTGGTAGATGCATGATTTTCATCTCAAGCATTTCATGCTTTAATACTTATATTTACTTACAGTTGCTTCAATGACTTGACTCACTTGATTATGCTACAGTCGAGTCACCATAGTGATCCTCATCGACAAAGTCTAAAGTTTGTAAGTGATCGCATTGAGTGATGAAGCGCAGAGTATGTAGAGCCTGATTGATGGCGTTGTCATTTGACTACAATGAATCGACAAGTTGTATAAATAGTATTGATGACTGTTGAATGATCCCAATAAAGTTTTAAAATTTCATGTGTGTATCTAGACATCTGACTTAGAAGACTTTGATTAACTGAAAAATTATGTAGAACTTGGAAGTTGAGTGAACTCTTACGAGTTACAAAATGACTATGTATCTAGAAAATGTTCATTATGAACTTTAATAGAAATTTACTAAGCCTAAATGTATTGATGACAATGATGTGTAAGTTCATTAAATTGATGTTTGTGAATTGTTATTTCTAATTTCGCATAATTAGTATTTCACTGCTGAAAATATATTTTGATGCATCTACAACTATCATTATTGAATTAGCCCTGGACATATTAAAATGCTGTATTCCACTTAAATCCCTACGACCATTTGCGTGATGTTTGTATGTTACATTAACCTAATTCATCCAACATACCGCTGTATTGCAGTTCATAACAAGACCTTCAATCTGATCACATTACCTCTTTCTAGTGGTGTAAATAACTTTTCTTAAAATATTGCAGCATTGGTGAGGTTAGTTTGAATGTCCTGTCATTGTTTCTCGATGTCATCAAGTCCAAACGCATTTAGGTTATGCATAATTAATGGTTGTCGTCCAAATCTCTAGTGGGTGATATAGCTCCATGGTGCACCCACTCTGCCCAGTACCATTGCTATATCCCAGTCCAGCTATTCCCATCCAATACTTCAATTTTTTTTTTGAATCCTTTCAATTCATGTTCACTACTCATTTGACTCCTGACTGTCGAATCATGAATCTGTCACAAGTAAAATCGATAAATATATAAATTATTATAATTATTATATACTATATTAAATTATTAGTTATGGTAATGAATAATGTCAAACTCCGCTCTAAACCAGGCAACTATGATGTATTTAACTTTGACAAGCTAACAGTGTCTATAAACTGTAAATCTTTAATGCTGTCCATTATTGACTGGAATGCATTAAATCATCATCTACTATTGTCATTCCAGATACTTTATATGCCTAGTCAAATCAATAGATATCAAAATGATTTGAACTAGACTATGTTAGTCATAACTTTATTGACTTTAAAGATGTTTTTTATTTATGTTTTTGAGAGCTGAAACTAGATAGTCAATGTAATCTTTTGATGCATACCTTCACAGGCATGACGATACAGGCATGCTAGATATATAGACAAATACTTTACGAAGCTAGAGTCAGTGTTGAGCAAGCTCCATGACGAAGTTGGATTGTGAAATATAGAAGAAACAGACAATTACACAGAAAGCTGTTGAAGACATATTGCAACTGAGAAACTGTTAAACCTAGAACCTGCTACAATAGAAGTTGGACTGTCTTGAAATTATGAATAAACATTGGAGCTGGTATGAAATGTACTGACTTTACAAAGCTACTCATCTATTTGAATTCTGGACAAATGGCCTGCTTTCAAGTGCTTGGAATGCTATGATCTCTAATAAGAATTACTTCAAGCTTATAGAAAGCAGTTTGAAATGAAATTTATGTAAGCCATAAGAATTGAAGTAAATGACTATTGTGTCATGATCTGTGTATCACTTATGATTATCGCGCCTAGTATGGGCACTAAGTGATTTATTCACCTAGAGTTAAAATCTGACGTTTTCGATGCAATTTTGAAATTCTTATTTTGATCAATGCTGACCTAGTGAAAGTGTTCTGAGATTTTTATACGTAAAGGACAATCTGTCAAAAATACCATGGTCCTCATAGTCTGGAGGAGCTTATATTGATAACAAATGTGTGAACTGATTATTTTTGACCAAAACAGATTCGTTTGTCCGGTTAACATACAAACGTGGACTCCAGTCTGCACTGTGCACTCATTCTTATTCTAAGAACTGGTATAATAATTTCTGGATCATCGATCATGGAAATGATGTTGTTGTTAGATAATTGTGCTCAAAGCATGTGTGTGTTACCTCCGATTAATGCATACTCCAATCACTATGTAGTTCCTTTATCCTTTCATGTAACTGTGTTAATTGTGCATATGTTCATTGCGTAGATTCGACGATACACTGTCCATGGCCACCAATGACTGACATTACTGTCGTTCTCCACTTGTACCTAATCCTGACAAAGTACATATAGTTTATTTGACATCCATTTTTGCAACTATTTTCAAGGTTTCAAAGTGCTTAACTGATAGAGTTGGCTGTCTGTAATCAAGCAGAACTGTCACAAAGGTTAATGATATTGTCCCAATTGACAGCTATGTATGGATGAATCTTCAAATATGAAACTATCAAATTGATAAATATACACTATATGCTAAACAGGTCACTGATAGATCTGAACGTGAAACTGACGTAAAAACTAATAGTGGTACTAGTCCCATGACTTTAATGAAAGATGACTAAAGTACATTAAGTATTGATCTATAAGACTGGTCGAGTTCGATCTGAATTGAAGATCTGCTCAAATACCACAAGATGACATTTTATAAATATATATTTAATAACTTGATTAACATGTACAAGTATCTAATCTTAAGACTGTTCGACTGCTCAACTTGACAACAACTTTATAACCTGATTCACGCAATTTCAGGCCTTCGTAAAGGAGACCATGATACCGTAAAATCTTTACAAGAAGCTGCCAAATGATTACCTTTCTCAGTGGTTTCTGCAAATCGTTTACGTTGTAGTGGAAATCTGAAGAGATATAGGAAATTACATTAGAACTTACAGTACAATATCGATTTGGAGACAGTACTGACTGTGACATGTCTTCAAATGAGATCACTAGAAGCTATTGTGCCTTGACTTAAGTTGGATGTGTTTCGCTTATGTTACTTTATCCCTGCCAATTCAAATTGATGTAATCTACTCACTAGATTCTTATTGAAAAATTCTGAACAAAATACTGCATCTAACAACTGTCATACTTGAATTGTATACGCGCTTGGCATTATGTACACACATGAGCTTGTATACTGGCCATTCAATCTTTCTTAGATTAATGAACCATTGCACAGTTACCACTTGGACAGGTGAAAGTGATATTCTGTGTGTTTATACATCATTGACTGAATTTATCAGCCTAGGAGTTACCATCTGACGTGAAATACCAAGCATAGACAAATCATGGACCGTTTAATCGACATTGAACCTGTTCTCTAACTGCAATTTCCAGTGGTGTAAAGGAGTTAGGAGATTATTCTAAATTAGAGGCAATCTGTCAAAAACCATGTTCGGTGCGAGAGTTGGTATGTAATTGTCTCTCAGTACATGTGTGTTTCGAATATTCTCCATTTTGATCCAAATACTATGACTGTAGTTAATTGGTTACTACTGTGTGAATGGTATGTCTTGTACTGAAGTGATATGTTTCTCGATTGTTGCCATGAATATACTTTACAGAACAGAAATGTATGTGTTCAATAACTGTGCTAAAAGACAATGTTTTCACTCAATGTAGACTTCATTCCTGCAGTTCCTTAGCATCATTCATCAGCTGAATAAAGATGTACATGTATCGTCACTACTGGAATTAGAAATATAGTCACTAGTCATTGAGCAAGAGTAACTGATTTACTTTATCACATGTTTTACTGTCCTTTGATAATGCATGAAACTGACGCAAAGTTCATTTACATGGAATTATTATTATTGTAATTATTTATATTTACTATTGTTTACTAAGATTAATTCAAAAATAAATAATGAAATAAATATTTTACTTAAATGATTTAAAAATATTTTCTCAGGAAAATAATACTTATTATATCAATTTTAATGTTCATTTAAAAATAATTATTAAATTATATTTTATATTTTTAATATTTGCAAATTTATATATATTATTTTAATCATAAATTTATATTTATTGATAAACCTTATAACTATTACATGGCATGAGGGAAATAAAGAAAACTAGAACAAAAGGCGTGGGGGCTAGTTAAGAAAGACAAAAAGAGGTTTGAGGTCAATACAGGCTGACATAAATGAAGCTATTAAGTCGAATGAGTCTGATGTTAAGGGTTATAATAGGAGTGGAGTTAGGAAGACTTTCGAATGTTGTATGAGCTGGGACAGGATATCCAGTAAATGCTTGATATGAGTGCATTGGATGGAAGGTCATGTTATGACGTAATTAAAAAGGAAAATATTTGCAATGTCGAGGAAGAAGCTAGAGATGTTGAGTAGAAATACCAAAATTGTTCATTTTAGAGGAAATGCATCTAGGTTTTATTTGACAGTTTCTGATTATTGTCCAAAATTCTTTAGTTGAAAAAATGATGGGACCGCTTTATGAAATCTAAAGAATTATGTTTTATCGTCATTAAAAGCGAATCGAATCTAATCGATTTGTTCATTTATAAAGAGATAGTGTTACAATGATAAACTACAAATAATTCCTTTCAAGGTGTCAGTAGTTACATCATTTGTACTTTGACCTAAATCAACCAACAAATTCCTTGGCAAAGAATGTTGATTTTCGTTTTCAGATTGATACTAAGAGAATGTTTTAATTTAAGTCACGTATTTCACATTTCAGTTTGAAAAATTAGGAAATTTAGTTTAATTACACTAAAACGCACTATTCATTCAATTTGTCTAGTTGACGAACGACTTTATTTTATAGTAAAACATAATGGGTGTCCTAGATCGTTGGAATTATTTCAATAAAATAATTTATGTTTAATAAGCTGATTCCTGGCTATTTTAGGACTGTGATCATCATTTTCAAACTGCAACTGTAATCTGTATCCTTAAATTTAGGGACTGAAGTTACAATCAAATCTCTCACACGTTATCATAATTACTATTTACAGTTCGTACCTTGTGGCATTATCTGATTGTATCACCTTTAGTATTAATTTAATTTCGACAGTGCATTTGATTTATGCAATTTTGTCATTAATAATGAGATTAGTTTATTACTTAACTAGTATGTATCTTGAGATAATTTTAAATTTACTAATGATTCATAATTACTTTATAACATCAGTTTAATTTCAGTAACTATTCCATTTTTTAATATGTACCTTTCAAATTTTAATTACAGTAATTTATCCATGTGTTTTTAAAGAATATATAATTTATACTTTTGATTACAACATTTTAACTTCCCTAAACATTGTTTTGAAGTGCACTTTGGATTATTGATTGAAATTACACTGAATTTCCTAAAAATGTCTATGAATGATTATGATTTGTACGTGAAGCATTAAGCCATTTATCTTTGAAACTGCTTATGATGAAATATTCAAAGTATTTTTTGGTATTAAGCTTTTTATTTTACGTCTATATATTTAGTTAAAACTTTTCATGTTATATTGCTGTTCTAGTAATTAGGACATGATTTATTCTTAAGGAAATTAGAGTATGTGCTCATGATGCTGTTTATTGTTATGTAAATGTACTAGGATAATGTGTCGTAATATCGCAAGTTTTTATTTGATTTTTTGCATTTGAATAGAGAAGAAATTTGCTTGTGAATAAATTGTATTCGCTATTGTAGTTAGACAATACTTGATAAAGAAAAATATTAATTGGGAATGTTTAAATTTAAGTATTGAAAAGCCTTTTAGATTAGTTCACTTTAGGAAAATAGTTAGTACTATTATTCGAAGTACTCTTAGGTTAAATTTAGGATGTTGACCGAAAGAAAAATTGGGCGTGTTATGGTTTGAATACATCATTAAGGATTTGGCGTTGCAAGTACACAGACGGTTTTGCAAGTGTATTATATCAGGAGTTTATTGAACTTTCTGTAAGATCAAGACCTGGTTGAAAGAAGTAGATATGTCTTCTGAAAAGCAATTTATACAATATATTAAGAACATTTTTCTTAAGTTTATTCATCTTAAATTTTAATATAATTTTATTTACAGATGTTGTTTACATAAGCATGACTTTTTCCACAAAATCAATTAAAAATTATTTTTACTAATGTATTGGTATTTCAATGACCTCATCAAAATGCATTAATTACAATAATTATTAAATACTATGATATTTATAGCAAAATTATAAAAAGGTTCATAAATTCGTATGGACAATTGGTTTGTTCCTCATTTTTACAAAAATATAGCCAAGTTTTAAAAGCCTCAATTTAAAAACACTTCTCTTTTATTATTAACAAATTAAATGTTGCAATTTATTGTCAAGTTCAAATAAAAACATCTACAGTGCTTTAATCAAAATTTTAGAATTTTCAATGCTATAACGTCTAATGCTTAGATTTTTATAATATTAGAAATTACTTGAATTTCTTGAAAATTTTCACAAAGCTTATTAGTTGTATGAATTTACCGTGTTCATGTTATAAGTTTGACAACTTTATTTTGTAAGTGATATCAAGAACTTAACATCTTTTAAGTCTTATACTTTATCTTAACATCTTTTTATTTACTAGTGCTAGTAATTAGTGACGTTGGTGGCTCGGCAGGATCAGGTGATAGAGATCTGCCTGTAGCGCTTGTAGTTGCAGTGGCAGAAGCTCAGCAACAATAAAGTTGCTTGTGGCTGCTGGACTGTGATGATGAAGTTATGCACTTTTGAAGATGCATTGCACTCACATTGTAACTAGTATGAATACGAACACTATTGGCGTGACTTTGAGGACTCTTAAAGTAAGATGATATAAGCGTATTTAGGATGTATTTCTCAAAACCTCGAAGCTTTGTTGTAGTTTTTTCAATGTGTTAGATTAATTCGACTCCTTAAAGAATTTTGACTTTGTCATTAAAATTATGATTCACACATTTTAAGTACATTTTTTTCCCATCAAACAACTTACAACTGTCTGTTGTTTATAGTTAGTTGATTAATTCACACTTCAAACATAATACAATTTATCTTAACTCATAGACTAATCGGAAATCATTGTCTTTGGTGCATTAAATACAATTTCCCATCAGGTCCCATTCCTAGTTAAATTATGGTCCTCATATGATTCCATGCATTAATCTCATTTCGTCAATACCTCATTTCAAGCTTATTTTACTTAGAATTTTATACTAGGATATAATGTAAGTCACTCCTAAACCACATTGCCTATGGTATTACTTTTGTATACAGATGTCAATTGCAGAAACAAATTAAGTGGATGTACTCTGCCACTATCCAGCTGACATTAAAAAAAGCTGCCTCATATTGACAGTGTCCTTAACCTACCCTCTGGTGTTTAGGAAGAATTTAATTTCTGTATCGTGCAGCACTGTGGACTGAGGGTTGGTTTGAATACCAACTAAGCCTATGTGTTTGATGGTATGACAGCCAGAATTACAGAGGTATTAATGACAGAGTGAATGTGCAATGACTATTCAAGTTTATAGCTGATTAATGGACTTAAATGGACTGCCACTCAATGACTTTAAAATTATTCAATGCTACTCATCATACCAAAAACTTCTTTCTTAAAATATGACATTGAATTTAAAATGGAATTCTAATTTCAGAACGATTTGGAATTCATGAAAGGTTTTTAATATCTAAAATATGAAATTTTTGTTCTAATTAATGATAAAATATGGTATTATAAAATTAAATATTAATTTGATTTATATTTAACTAAATTAATATAATTATTCAACTTAAATAATTAAATACCAAAACATTTTTGATTTTGTGACCAATTAAACCTGATTTAATCTTAACCGCTTTAAAGACATGAAGCTATATTGTAAAACCTGTTTACTGTCCCATTGCAGATGAAATAACATTAAAATAAATCCTTCTGACCACTTATTCTTCCTTTTTAATCATTTCATTTCTCAAAAATTCAGTTGGATTGGATGTTTTGAGTTCTTCTGTTTTATCTTGTCAATAAACTGAATGTTGCTTATTAGTTTTTTTTCCATTTGTTCTTCATAATAAATTCTTCATTTCCACTTTTTAGACATTCATTTATCCCATTTCCTCAATAGGCAAACTATAATTTATAAATATATAATTATTTATCATTAACTAATTAACTGCTGAATGATGCTCATTCTAAGATAAATGAATAAATATATTATTAAATAATAAAAAATATAACTTAACTTAAAATGAATGATAAGACATATTAATTTGTAACAGACCAATTATATGTAAACCTATAGAATAATTAAATATCAATGTATTCAGTTTTTAATATTCACTGAATGGAAATGAATTCAACATATTTCGATATTTAAATCAATTTATAATTACAAATTTAATTATTTATAATTTTGGATCAAATAAATCATTAATATAATTAATGTTTAATTTTAATAGGTTTTGATATCATAAGTTAAGAAAAATTCATTAATGATTATCAATTAAACAGGGGTTAATCTTTCGGTAAGTGGAAAAAGAAAGAAAGAGCAAGATAAACTAAGAGGTGGTATGGACTCTGCTGTTGACATGTAAACTGGAACTAGGCTAACTAGATTATAAAGAGATGGGGACGACAAGTAGATGGACAGTGTACGGAACCTAGAGACTAACTCATGACCTGTTGGAAATCACATTGGACTGTTAAAGTGGCTAAGTAGCATGTTCTAGGTTGAAATGGAGCCGCAAGTGGTTTTATGAGAAGGTCTACTGGTATAATTTGGAAGTCCATGGTATGGAGCTGAATGACTTCAGTCAGATCAGGTTTTAAACATTGTGGAATTATATTGGAGCATGGGACCAAAGTAGGATTATTTGCACTGGGTTAATGAGACTTTGGATCATTTGTTTTGGTTAAGTAGAACTGTAATTATAGATCCATGAGTAAAAGCGTTAAAATTCCAGTCTGAGTACATGGAGAGGTGTTTAATTTGTTTAAATAGTAAGATTATTTTCGATACAAATAACTTTCTTAGTTACTGAGGTCAGTTACTTGAATCCATTATTTCTAGTTTGTCAAATATATTCATTTGTTCAATGTAAAATGTGGCATCAGGCCTTAAATGTTAGTTGATTTATAATGTTATCTACTTCTTAGAAAATAGTGGTTATAACAAATTCAGTGCTGTATCATTGTTCTAGTAATAATGTTCAGTAATAGTAAGACAAAACTAGTCATTTGAATCATTCTGTCCAGTTGTTAGATTATATGTTCAAGACTTAATTAAAAACATATAGATTCCATTTCTTGAAGGTAAGAATTGTATACAGTTGTAGTATTTCAAAATCTACTAATGTTCGATCAAATTATCGAATGATATGAAATTGTCTGAAGTTATAAGCTTTGACAATTAGTTAAAGTTGTTTGAATAAAGCGGAGTGGATGACCAAGTTCAATAAGTCCTGAATATTTAAATTGCTACTAAATAGCGTGAATGGATATGCTTTCAATTCGAAACCGGAGATAATTTATAAATTGAGGAGGTTACTGGTAGGATCGGATTTCTAAATTAAACGAGATTGTTGAAATCAGTAGTTTAACTCCTCCTGAACACTTGTCAGTTTACCTGATCTGCAGTTCCAGGCATCTCAAAGTTAGAATAATTGTAATTTACTCCAGTTTAACCATAGAATTTAACTTACAGAGGTGGTTCCGAGTTACTTAATGTCAGTCTACGAGGTTTAGAAATACATTACAATTTCGGTTGCTATAGTGTAATTAATGTCATATAAGGTGTCTTGAGAAATTTTTGATTTTACTTTCCAGAGTTTCGTTAGTTACTTTTTTTTGCATTAAGGATCTTAGCTCAATTCAGTTAGTATTTACTTAATATCTGATAAACTTCATTACCACTTCAAATTGTTGACTTACAGTTTTGCTTTTTTCCTAATGATTAACAGTTTTATTTTTTTTATATTCAAGATTAACTTTCAGTTAGCATGCTTAATACCAGTGTATTTGTAATTAAACTTCAAATTGCATTAAATCTCCACTTGAAATTTTTCACAGTGATTTTACGTTAAAATACTTATTTTTATTATTGAATCTATTGCACTTTACTTGTAACGATAATTATGTCAAATTTAGGAGTATAATAATCTTCAGTGCTAATTGTGGAATTATCATGCTATTTATCAGTTTAAAGTAAAACTTTTGATTACTTTTATACTGAAGTGTAATTTGTATATTTGAAGATTTGCATAATATTTATGGATTTTGCATTATACTTGTAATAGAAAATGTGTTTATATGTAGATAATAAAAGTACTTTTTGATTATTATTATACCAGCAAAGTGTATTGTGTATTATGAAAAGATTCTTCACATGTTAGGTTGATTACTCGTAATTGAAATCGATGTTTATTAAAATTTTACTTTAACTTTGCAAGTATGAGTACGTGCTTGATTTGCAGATTTTGTTTTTATTTTATTTTTCTTTCATTGGAATAGAATTTTGATAACGTAATTAAATAATTTTTATTTATTTTTATTTTGCTTTGCAAGTAGAAAAGCAACATGTAATTTGTTGAATTTTAAATATTAATATTAGTTTTGTGATTTGAAACCGTTTACTTTGAATATGAAAAGCCAATTGAGTAATATATTTGAGGTCTGGAGTGAAAAGTAGAATATTTACTCATTTGATTCAGAAGTGATAGTATATCATTTGGAGTAAAGGAAATTCTTTGCTATTAAGAGCTTCTCGTTGTATAAATTAGATTAAATAATTTGGATTTTAATATAAAAAACGGATGCAGCTGCGAGGTTTTAGAATTCATTTCAAATAATTTCAAACTTTTTTTTACATAAAAGTGTTGATTATGCAAAATTAATTCAATATTTTGAATTGAAGTGTTTTACATAAAGCATTCACATATAAAATTCTTTCGCCAATTCGATGCAGCGTTCATTTATAAAAGACTAAATTTAAAAAATGCTAATTTTAAATATTGTATTGAAATCATGTACTTTCTTTTAGCATGTAAACACAAACAATAGTTAAGCAAATTTCTTTAATGAAGTTTTATTTAGATAAAAAAACGGTTTGATTTCAAAATTATATTTAAGCAGTTTGAAATTTATAAACTGACCTAATGTTTTGAAATTGCCTATTGTTCATTTAAACATTCCTTGAATTTACAAAACTTCTAAATAACTATTTATTTATAATAAGTAAGCACTTGCACATTGGCCATAACTTCTAAAATGCATTATGGAAAATTTCTTTAATAAAGCTTTAACATTTATCTGGTAATTCATTTTACAGTCAAACTTTATTAATTTAAAGGATTTTTTTATGACAGCCTGACTCATCATAAACTTCCTTTCAATTTTCTAGGTAAGAAGTTATTGTCACAGTATGATCTGATTTCAGTATTAGCTTGAATGTTCAAGGAGGCATTATTTCAAGAGTATGGTCTGAGATCTGCTACAGTGGGCTATTGGGTACCTTCAGAGATGGTAAGATTTGAATCACTGTTGCTGTTGTTGGACAGTGTTAGTAAAGCTTTAATGAGAGTGAGGGATCTGCCTTTGTAGTGCAATTGGCTGGTGTATCTGTAGTCAAAGATAAGACCATGAATTAAGGTTGGCGTAGTCTGTTGGAATTGTGTGTCAAGAGTGTAGAGCCAATTTTCTTTTAAGATGCAGATTTTTGATGTATTTGAATAAAAGACTCCTAAAGCTTTGTTGTAGGCTTGGTGTTTTATTTTTTATATCACAGCTTCATAAGTTTGTAGCCTTTTGATAAATGCTTCCATAACTTTCATGCAAGTTTTATGACCTTTTTTAAGCCTATTACATTTGCTCTTTAACTATAATATCAATGTTGCTGCCTGTTAACTACATGTATTTCAGTTGGAAACATGATGTGTCATTTTTGAAACTGCTATCACCTTTTATCAACAATTAAAGTTTCCAATCTCATTAATAATAAAATGGTTTCAGATTAATGAAACTCTCAAAATAAGGAAAATTTACTTAAGCTCTACTAGAAAATGATATTGGAAATGACAATGATGTGTACAGGTCTCATTAAAATCATAGAAGCTATTGTGTGACATTGTGTGATTGTGTTTCCTTATTATTTATCCGGCTCCAATTCAATTATGTATTTCTCACCTGACATTGAAAATATTATTTTGATGCAATACTGCACACACCCTAATCTTTACTTGAATTGTATAACGCCCTGGACATATTAAAATGGCTGGTGATAATTCTAACTCCTTAGAAATCCACCATCACAGGACCATTTGGTCTGGTGGTGATGGTTTTGTGTGTTTAACACAATTAAACCTGAGATTCTCTAGTCCAAACATACCCAGGACGTGTAGAACTCCAGAGTCAGTAACAAGAGACCCCTCTCAATCTGGACACAACCTGTTTCACCTCCTTCCCTCTAGTGTGTGCTAAAGAACATTATACATTTTCTTACAAATAATCTCTGTGCAGACAGCATGTTGGTGGAGGGGTTAGTTTGAATGTTCTCCCTGTGCCTGTGTGTTTCCTCCGATTTCATCCCACAGTCCAAATACATGCATGTTAGGTTAATTGGTGCTTGTAGTGTGAATGGTTGTCTGTCTGTGTATGTCTCTCTACGTTGGCCGTGAGATAGACTGGAGACCTGTCCATGGTGCACCCCACCTCTTGCCCAATGACCAATTATGTACTTCATTCCCAGCTTCAGCTTCATTCCCATACCAATAAACTGATTCAGATTTTTTTCTTTTTGAAATCCACTTTCATACTATTTCAATGGTTCACTACTCATTTACTGACTCAGCGTTGAGCTGTCCTGTAATCATGCTGAAACTGTCACCAAAGGTTAAAAACTGAATAAATATAATATAAATAAATATGAATAAATGAATAAATATATATATTGTTCTAGAACCAAGAGTAGAACCAAATGATAATTGTTAAACCTTTAGAAGAACTGCTGAACACTGATCTATAAACTGTATATAATCTGTGTTTACTGATCTAACCATCTGATGGCACAGGGACCAGGTAAGGAAGTGTGCTCCAAGAAGAGGAGACTGAGACTCTAATGGCTAAAACGGAAAGTAGAGTAAAGTTGATCAGTTTTATTAGGCTGATTTTGATTTTTACATTTGCACATTTCTCACTCACACCCAAAAAACACATTTGCTGATAACAAACATTATGCTATACAACTGTTTGTGTTTGCGTACAGACTTTTAAGCACCATTCAAGTTGGCTGTTTGTTTTTCCCCCTCTGTGAGCTTTACATGGGGAATCAATAAAGGTTTATATTTGTCTAGAATCACCTATGACCACAAAAGGTCCAACAGTGCACAGATTGTAGTCAAATGATCTAAAGCAAATAGACTGTACAAAACAACAGATATGCTTTCTGGCTCAGAGGGACACAAATAAGTGAGAGAAATCTTGAAAACAGCCTCTGGGTCATTTTTAGGAAACAAATAAAATCTAAAAGTAGAAATACACATTGTAACAAGAAGCAAAAGACCTAACATACAACCTGTATAAGCTGTCAGAATAAAGCACAGTGATAAAAATAAATAACTTCTTGTTGACAATGAGTATAATATTAATATTTAACAACTACAACTGTAGTGATACATGTAAGTGTGAAGTCATTGAATAAAAGTGACATTTCTGTGTAAGTCTATGTGCAGTATCAGGTGAAACGGGTGCAGCTATCTATGGCTAAGGACTTGACCTCTAAAAGCAAAAACACACGTTTCTAAAAGCTTTACCTACTAGAGTTGGCGTTCTCAGTCCAGGACTGGGTGGTTTGGACAGCTGGCCAGCAGCACCGGAGCTTCTGCTGCAGATGCTACACCTCCTATGCACATACAGCTTTGAGCATTGTATTACCTACTGTACTGAACTGTACTGTACGTACTTTACTATTATGCTGTGTTTTCTTTTCTTTAAAACAATATGCTTTCATTTGTTTAAAACGGACTTTTGAATTCATAAAAACATGCCATGGATGTGGATCTGGGAAAAATTAACATTACATTTAAACAGCAACAACATATCCAGCCTCTCCTCCTTCAAATGCAGCATAAGTGAAAAGTTTTTCACACAACAGGGAGATGTTAACGCTTGTTTAGAAGGCACAAAAAAATACATAAACTAGGTCTTGAAGGGCAACTTCACCAATTTACAACTTGTTCATTATGGTTGTATTTTGAGAAGCTCATGTATTTGAATCTTGTACTAAAATGCAAGTGTGGTTCATAAACTCCTCCAAATTACATCATCTGGAGGAGTTTTTGAGTTCCGATGATAAACCTTTGTAGGAGCTCTGGAGGAGCACAATGACCTTCTGCTAAAATTCTGCTGACATGCTGGTGCCACTTACCAGAGGACGTTTTCAGAGGTTCTGTAGTTTCATCCCTCAAGATGCTTGGACAGGCCTTTGCTGCAGCTGCCTTCAGCTGCTGCTTGCTTGTGGATCTTTCTGCTCTCAGTCTTGTCTTTAGTAAGTGAAAAGCTGCTCTACTGGGTTGTGATCAGGTGACTGACTTGGCCAGTGAAATAAGCCTGAATAAGTTTCTTTGCCTTCAGGAACTAGCTTTGTCTGTATGTTTTGGTTCCTTACTCATCTGCAAAATGAAGCAACATCCTATCAGATGAGCAGAGAGTAAGGCCGTATATATTTTAGAGTTCATCCTGCTACTTTTATCAGCAATCAGATCCTCAAAAAAACTGATGATGTCATGATGCTTCTCTTAACCTTTTCTTCCCATCATTCTGCTATAAGTTAATCTTGGTTACATCATCCAAAAGAATCATTAATCCAGCAATGATATGCAAGGCTACTCTGAGTGCTAAGAGGAACTTGGAGTGAGGCATCTTGCCTAAGGACAATTTTACATGTGGACAGGAGAAGCTGAGGTTAAAACTGACAAACCTATGATTGGTGGATGATGTCTCTATCTGCTGATCCACAGTTTTAATGTTGATTTAGTTTGGAGTGTGCTGTGTGCTTTTCAATCATATGAATATGAAATGAATTCAAAGTTAATGTTTTATGTTACCACTGAACTGAAGTAAAAAAAAAAGAAGATTAAAAACAAAGGTTAAAGCAACTACATTAGCACTATTGCTAACATGTTAACACTAAATGATCACAGTTTAAAAACACACAATACAGCAAGTTACGGTAAATGACATAAGATGTCTTGTAATAGTATGCACCATACGGTAACTAACTTTAAAGCTAATTTAAATTTTGGGGCGTTTTGTGGCATTGAACTGTGACAATTACAGCAAGAGATAACAGAGTAAAAAAATAATGTTGCGGTCAACAAAAAGAACAAAATGGCTAAAAATCTTACACAAATCATTGTCTATTTTAAGTAATAATTGCCACTTCCAGTTTAGCTGGAAGTGACAGTTGGGTCCTCATGAAGACAGTGCAGCTGTACACACATAACCTATTGTCACTCTTAACCTGTCAGCTAGTGTCTAAATGGTTTCATCTGCTGCTCAGCAAGCAGAAAAAGTTAATAACTTGGTCAGTTTTTTTCTCTCAATAGGAGAAATAGGAGGTGTATACTTGAATGTCTTCTCATCATCATCCCTGTGCGTTTCTACCAAAGATTTGCCTTCTCAAGGAACAGAGACAACATCATTCCCATCCCTGACCCCTATGTACACATTGGAAGGGCTGAACAAATGAGTCCTACTGATGCGTTGGTAAACCTTTTTTTTTTTTTTTTTTTTAACAGATGCAGTATTTCTAGTAGCTACATATATTCTCACCTGTTGTTCTAGGCTGCCTATTGGCTCACAGACTGTACTAACAGTCCCTTCACCTAATTCGACTTTACTACATAAAAACGTACTGCAATTTCATAGAAAAATCAAGCAGCTTTTACAGATGTTGCTGTCTTTCTTAATTCACTGCAGATTCAGTTGCTTCCAGACGTGATAGACAACCTGTGCAACATATAACCAATTCCTTTAGAAAGTGAGTGGGTTCAGAATAAAGAAGTAAGAGAGGGGTATAACAGTGAATGACCAAGGCTCTGGTTGTGTGACCAAACCAGACTTGATCTCTCAAAGCAAAAACAAAGAGGTTTCTAAAAGCTTTACCCACTATAGTTGCGGTTCTTAATCCAGCACTGGGTGGTTTGGACAACTGGCTAGCACCACCAGAGCTTCTGCTGGAGATGCAGCTGTGCAATTGTGTTTTCACCTTCTATTCTTTTGTCTTTTTTAAAACAAAATGCATTAGTTTACAACAGATTTTTTTTTTTTATTCATAAAAACAAGATTTGTATGTGGATTTTGGGGAAAAAACAACAACATTACAGTCTTTTTCTTATTCAAATGCAAATAATCAAGGGGACTAGCACACAACATGGAGAAGTTAACCCTTGTTTAGAAGGCACAAAAAGTAACAGCACTGCACACACACTAACAGCACTGGATACAGTACCAAGGTCACAAACTAGGTTTCAGAAGGTAAGTTCCCCAATTTTCAACTTACTTATTATGGTTGTATTTTGAGAAGTACAAATGAAGCATGTTAAAATTCCTTCTGTTTTCTCTCTCTCCATGTAGCTCATAAACTAGAGTTTTTAAGTTCAGATGATAAACCTCCGGAGGAGTTGTGAAGGAGCAGTTTGACCAAATCTACACCTTCTGTAGTAAGAGCACCTACAATGAACTTAACAACTACTGTTGATGACATCACCAGAACTGAACATCTCCTCCTAGTGATTTCATCTGGAGTTTAATGTATTTAGAAGTTGAGGGATGTTGTCATTCATGGAGGGCAGAAGGATATTTAATATCATTTATAAACATGCACTCTCCCAACTAGTATTATAGGATGCAAGTTAAAGAGAACTGTTCAAAAACCAAACTGCACTTGTTCAGAGCTTTACAGTGAGCTTCAACGTGTATTGCTTTTAGTCTTAACTATCAAAATCAACTTCTGGCACTTGAAGAGAAGATGATCCATAAAAGTAAATTAAAAATAATTAATGACAAAATCTGTTTGTGAGGTTTGGGGACACTTGAAAACTGGAAAAAGAAGCCAGAAAAATAAAACTTACATTTCACTTTAGGATAAAGTTGTTAGCAGACATTAGCAGTCTGGTCAACTGTGTGCAAAATTAGCATTTTTTGGCTTATACAGACAATAAAAGTCAAATATTCAGTGAAGTATTCGCTCTGCTCAGGCCACTAGCTTGTGAAGGAAATGTGTGGCTACAATGTTCCAATATAACATTGTCATTTGGTGCTAGGCTGGGCAGAGTCATAAGTCCGATCTATAAAAGTAAATTGACAGTTCTAAAACAAAAATAAAGATCAAAAAAAAGAAAAACCCATAGAATAAAAAGGAACTGCAGGGTCAGACGCTAATTCCCAGGGCAATACCTTGCACATTACAATGGTAGTGACTTCATTTTCCCATGGTACTGTATCCAAAGCAGGCTAGAAAGCACATCAGTAACTTTATCAAGCGTCATCCATCGCTACACTTTGCTAAATTCATTATTTGCAAATATGCCAGTTTTGTTACACTCCCAAGTTGCATTTCAACTTTACTCACTTGTGCTGAACAACAGAAGACACAAAGTGACACTAGGGTGAATGGTAGTGGTAATGGAACACATCTGGAATCCCACTGAGTCTGATATGAAATCTTATTTCTTACAAGACATACTGTACGTGGATAAATGTTATGTTACTGGCCCACTGCCATAGTTAAAACATGGTACTAACTTAGTGAAGTTACACTTACAGTCATGCTTTCAAAGTCCAGAATAAAGGGTGAGGCAGTGATTTTCTCTCTTTTGTTAGTGACAACACATCCCATAAAGATGATGATGATTTCCATAAGCGAACCTGATTTATATTATTTGTCTGTGCTATACAGCTATTTGTTAATGCTAAGCATCAAATATGCTATCAAGGGTTACGAAAGAAGTATATTTTATAAAAGGTAAAATACATTGTAGATTACTGAGATATAGAAATATTACCAGCTTGGTAGTGCTCTATGAAAAAAAGCTATTAAGCGTGTGTGGCAGAGCTTTAGACTATGAATATTACTCCTTATATTTAAGGCTCTTGATCTTCTTGGCAGAGTAACAACTGGTGACAGATACAAACGTTTAGAGTTAAGTAAATATTCAGGAAACAAAATCCGACAATACTATTCATCACTGTCAGAAATTGATATGCATTTGCAAGGCATTTGTCTTTTTTGTGTGGGTCTAAATTCTACCTGTAAGATTTTTGCACAATGTAGCAAAAAAAGGGCCAAAATTATGACATTCAGTCTTTTTTCCTAAAAAAAACACCACAATACAAAGCTTTGGTTTTCCTCCTGAGATGACAAACTTGTAAAAATGGTGAAACCAGCAAGAACTGACTTTAAAGTCCAAAGATTCTCATCTAAATCTGATTTGTTTTTAACAAGTGCAAAATGGACGAGAAGTGGAAGAAAGCTTCTGTTCAACATTTGTCTGAAAAGCTACAATAACTATCCCATAGATATTTAAAGGTAACTCGGAACAACTCAATTAGTTGTTTAGATCATTGGTAACTTTAAAATCCTTGAGATTTTCAACTAACTCAGTCTCATGCTTGCTTGCTAACCTCTTCAAAACATTTCAATAAGAAAGGCAGTGTCCAAGCAGCAAAACACCATTTCAAAGCTCTTCAACTCAGAACACTCCTCCAGCCCTGCCAGCCCTGTCGTCTAAGGTTCTCACAGTGCGAGTTTAAGTCAGTGACATATTAGTAAAGCTGAGTGAAAAATACAATTCACTTAATTAACATGTAGAGCAATACATTTTACAAAAAGAATGTACATTGTACAATACATGAAATCCAGTCAAAAGTCACGACAAGGAGAGTGAACGTGCAAAAAAGGCAGCATAGTCTAAAACTGTTCAGAGAGGAGCTCACACAGTCTCTGTGAAACAGTGTCCCTGCTGGTCCTGAGGGTGAGACGGTACATCTGAGCAGAAAATAGACAAATAGTTACATAGGCTATATCAAAGTTCAATACGTGGATGAGTCTGCATGTGCTGTGCATCTTTACCTGTGCTTGTGTGTTGGGTTCCAGTCTGAGGAGGCAGCCCACCTGAGTGCTTTTAGTGTGAATGATTCCAGCTCCAACAAAGTTTTCTGAATTTGGATCCACCCCTTCCAGCAGAGCTACTCCAAAACCTAAGATCTACAAAAGAAAAGTACAAAAATGTACAACAAAAAAGCAGATTGATGCGAGAAAAAACAAAAAAGGAATCAGGCAAAAAAAAATAATCATTGACAAACAGTCTGTCTGAACCAGCCTAAACACAGTGTGAGGTGGGATGTCAGTGAGGCAGCTTGTTGGATTGATGAGTGCAGTAGCTGTTCAGTAATTCTGCTAGTTGGAGAACAGAGATTCCCCAACTGAATGGATGAGATAACATAGCAATTAAACAATTTCAGCTCCAGTTGGGCCGCATCATTTCCCATGTGAATCGTACTTTACTAGCTTAAGGCACCCCATAGTCGACACCTTACACCAGTTTATAGTGGATATAGTGCTGTCTGATAGTTGGGGGCATGGGAGGGGGGGTGGACATGACAAACCCACTACTTGATTAGCTTGGCATTCTTACATTCATTCTGATATGTTGTTTAAATGTGTTTTATGTTCCTTCAGCCTAAAGCTGTCATGTACATATGCAAAAGTTAATACCCCCGTTATTTTGAAATTCTAAAAAGAGAAAATATTTCATCCATATAATATCACATTAGCTATTAGTTGTTCAAAATAATAGCAGTACAATGTAACTAACCAGAATAATCCAGCTTTTTAGTATATTTTTTATTGCTACATGGCAAATAAGTTACCAGTAGGTGCAATAGCTTCTCAGAAAACAAACAAGACCCAGCATTCATGATATGCAGCTCGTAAGGCTGTGCAATTGTGCAGTTAGTTGAAAGGGGTGTGTTAAAAAAAATAGCAGTGTGGCATTCAATCACTGAGGTCATCAATTTTGTGAAAAAACAGGTGTTGAATGTGCAATGTAATAAGCTGCAAAACCCCCTAATCAAGCAGAAATCATTGCTCTCCTCTGATTGATTACAATTATTTACTTTACTTAAAAAGAACTTAGAACTGAATATCTTTGCACCACTGACAGTACTGTTCAATGAGTCTGGGTCACTGGTGTCTGGGTCACCAGAAGCTTTGACAGCACCTGTCCACATAAAGATAGGTTAGGGAGCATATTTCTGTAAAATATATAAGAAAATGTTGCATAATATATCTTTTAAGTGCTCCAGAAACACATTTACAGTAGGTGCTGCACCTAAGAATTTTCTATAATAAGTAAACCCTGGCTCGTTTGTGCACATTGTGCTCTATGCTCTACTGCCCACTAGTTTCTCACTTTTGCAATGAAGTAACTTCTGGAATATCCCAACTTCTTTCTGTCTGTGTCCACAATGAAAAACTGTTAAAAAATGCCAAAATGGAAAAACTATAGTGTCAAAATGAGTTTTGATCAAAGCAGTCAGTCAATGTTGAAAGCTGAGCAGTCTCATTTTAAGTACTGCCTTTTTACCTTGGCTTTGGTAACTTCTTTATCCATCGGGTGTTTGGCTTTGAAGATTTTCTGAACCTCCTGCTGAGGACTAAGGACAAAGACAAGCAAGAGAAGACAATTACTTATCCCAATAACTTATGTTACTATTGAAGAATGCTATCCACTACAAAACCTGCCATAATCATTTATCTATTTTTACCTCAGTGTGATCAGTTTTGACTCTTGCATTAATATATAACCTCAATGCCATGAATCATTTATATTACAGGTTAGCAAATGATTGTGTTTTCATTACATCCAAAATAGTCCATAATAGTCAATTTAAACTAAATAAAAAGCAAAAATCCCAAGTTAACATAATAGCTTTTTTTTTGTAGAAACATATATTTCAAGATTTATTTCAGACTGTTAACAAAATCCAAATGGTTTGAAATGGAGGTAATTAATTTCTATACCAAATATATTTTTAATCATATAGGACTTAGACTTGAGAACCTCAAAGGGACAAATGCAACGGCAAGGGGACACAAGCCAGTGTCTTCTTGTGCCAGTCCCAAGTCTGGATAAATGCAGAGGGTTGTGTCTGGAAGGGCATCCGACGTAAAAGACATGCCAAATTAAACATGCGAATCATGACTTTCACACCAAAATTGACCTACAGGGTACCGGTGGAAATTGGACTACTGTTGGTTGAAGAAGGAGAGGAGGAAGGTGTGTTCGTAGGCAGAGAGAGAAGAGGGAAGCTAAGAGTGTAGGACTGACAGTAGGGACTTTGAATGTTGGGACTATGACAGCAAAGGCTAATCATGTCAGAGTTGATTGACATGATGCAGAGAAGGAAGGTGGACATACTGTGTGTCCAGGAGACCAGGTGGAAAGGTAGCAAGGCTAAAAGCTTAGGAGCAGGGTTCAGGTTGTTCTACCATGGGTCAGATAGGAAGAGAAATGGAGTAGGAGTTATCCTGAAAGAGGAGTTTGTGAGGAATGTTCTAGAGGTGAAAAGAGTATCAGACAGGTTGATGAGTCTGAAGCTGGACATTGAAGGGGTGATGTTCATTGTTGTTAGTGGTTATGCCCCACAGGTAGGATGTGAGTTAGAAGAGAAGGAGAAATTCTGGAGTGAGTTAGATGAAGTGATGCAGAGCATCCCCAGAGGTGAGAGAGTGGTGGTTGGTGCAGATTTCAATGGGCATGTAGGTGAAGGGAACAGAGGTGATGAGACTGTTATGGGCAGGTTTGGTCTTCAGGACAGGAACACAGAAGGACAAATGGTGGTTGACTTTGCAAAGAGGATGGAAATGGCTGTAGTGAACACTTTCTTCCAGAAGAGGCAGGAACATAGGGTAACGTACAAGAGCGGAGGTAGAAGCACTAAGGTGGACTACATCTTGTGTAGACGCTGTAATCTGAAAGATCAGTGACTGCAAAGTATTGGTAGGGGAGAGTGTAGCCAGACAACAGAGAATGGTGGTGTGTAAAATGACTCTGGTGGTGAGGAAGATGCAGAGGACAAAGGCAGAGCAGAGGATGAAGTGGGGGAAGTTGAAAAAGGAAGAATGTTGTGTAACTACACAACATTCTTCCTTTTTCAACTTCCACTTCTTCGGGAGGAGCTGAGACAGACTCTGGGTGGTCAGAAAGTGCTCCCAGATGACTGGACCACTACAGCTAATGTGATGAGGGAGACAGGTAGGAGGGTACTTGGTGTGTCATCTGGAAAGAGTCCAGAGTTGGTGCTGGAACAAGGAAGTTCAGGAGTGTATACAGAGAAAGAGGTTAGCTAAGAAGAAGTGGGACACTGAGAGGCAAAGGCCAAACAAAGAGCATAATAGGACTTGTGTGCTAGGCTGGACACTAAAGAGGGAGAGGTGGATTTGTACAGGTTGGCCAGACAAAGAGATAGAGATGGGAAGGATGTGCAGCAGGTTAGTGTGATTAAAGATAAGGATGGAAATGTATTGACAGGTGCCAGGAGTGTGATGGGAAGTTAAAGAGGATGAAGAGTGGAAAGGCAGTTGGTCCTGATGACATACCTGTGGAGGTATTGAAGTGAGAGGTGGCAGTAGAGTTTCTGACTAGTTTGTTTAATAAGGTCTTGGAGAGTGAGAGGATGCCTGAGGACTTGAGGAGAAGTGTACTGGTGCCAATTTTTAAGAACTAGGGAGATTTGCAGAGCTGTGGCAACTACAGAGGAAAAAAGCTGATGAGCCAAGCAATAAAGTTGTGGGAAAGAGTAGTGGAAGCTCGGCTAAGGGCAGAGGTGAACATTTGTGAGCAGCAATATGGTTTCATGACCAGAAAGAGTCCAACAGATGCAGTATTTGCTTTGAGGATGCTGATGGAGAAGTACAGAGAAGGTCATAGGGAGTTGCATTGTGTCTTCGTGGATTTAGAGAAAGCCTATGACAGGGTGCTGAGAGAGGAGCTGTGGTATTGTATGAGGACGTCTGGAGTGGGAGAGCAGGAAGCAGGTGGAGGAAAATCTAGAGAGGTGGAGGTCTGCTCTGAAAAACAGAGGAATGAAGCTTAGCCGCAGTAAGACAGAATACATGTGTGTCAATGACAGGGACCCAGGTGGAACGGTGAGGTTACAGGGAGCAGAGGTGAAGAAGGTGCACAGGACTTTAAGTACTTAGGGTCAATGGTTCAGCGCAACAGAGAGTGTGGAAAAGAGGTGAAGAGGCGAGTGCAGGCAGGTTGGAACGGGTGGAGAAAAGTGTCAGGTGTGTTGTGTGACAAAAGAGTATCAGCGAGAACGAAAGGAAAGGTTTTCAAGACGGTGGTGAGACCAGAGATGTTAGTGGCACTGAAGAAAAGACAGGAGGCAGAGCTGGAGGTAGCAGAGCTTAAGATGTTGAGGTTCTCTTTGGGAGTGACGAGGATGGACATGGTTTGGACATGTTCAGAGGAGAAACTGTGAATATATTGGTAGAAGGATGCTGAGGTTGGAGCTGCCAGGCAGGAGGTCTAGAGGAAGACCAAAGAGGAGATTTCTGGATGTAATGAGAGCGGACATGAAGTTAGTTGGTGTGAGAGAAGAGGATGCAGAGGACAGGGTTAGATGGAGGCACATGATTCGCTGTGGAGACCCCTGAAAGGGAACAGCTGAAAGGAAAAGAAGACTTGAGACTAGACTTAAAACCAACTCGATATGTGACCTCTTAAAAACAGAAAAGAAAAATTGGTGTCAGTTATGTCGATAGGAACTATTATACTTCTCATTTAACAACAACAACAACAACAACAACAACAACAACAATAATAAATTGCTTGCCTATCAGGTTCTTCTTTCTGACAAAGCTTATTACTTGCTTTGGATCCAACATGTAAGTTGCTTAAATAAAAGCATATGACAAAAATTTCTAAATGATAATGTCAAATGAGCCTTACGCTCCAAGCTGTTTCCAACGTTGGAAGAAGTCTTGGGATGTCATTTCTGTGGGCTGAAAAAACTTGTTCAGCATCACCGGGAGTTTCACTGCTATGTTCTGAAGAGTTCCACCATATCTGTTCACACGCATTGACAGAAATTAGCATAGACTGTGTGAAAGGAACTAAGACCACATCTACATTAAGCCAAGTGTGCTCTAAAATGCTCCAGGTGTTTCACGTTGTTTCTGCATTTACAGCTTTCCATACTAAAATGCCACTAAAAAGGGGACATGGAGCATTCTTGTTCTACTGCGAATGCTTGGAGCACTGACAACCAAGCCAGCCGCAGAAAACAAGCAGAAGATGAATATTTTCTGTCCTTCTTTGTGCATATTTCATACCGAGCAGACTTCTTTCTCCATACAGTCTGTTTTTAAGAGCAAAATTAACGGTAGTGTCACCACCTCTATGGTAGTGATGTAACAGCATTCAACCAGAGCTCTGTATTCCATGTACAAACTACAACATCAACATGGTTTCAGATTTACACACTATGGAGGTCAGTTTGGAAAAGCTTGGGTATAGAGATAGGAAATTGCTGAATCAGTCTGGACGGATAGCCAAAATGTATAAAGGTAGGTGAAGTTACAGATCTACCTGGCTTAATGTAAATGTAGTCTAAATACTCTTAACATAAAATGTGGTTTCAAAACCAACCTGAACTGGATGTTGAGTACAGGAGCATCTGTAAAATCTGACACACACTCAATGTTGAGGATCTGCTGAACCTGAGCCCCACCATCAACTATCGGGTCTACTGCCTTATTGTGGACATTCAGCTGTGGAGACAGTTGTCAAGGATTTGACAAAAAACAAAAGTTTATGAGGCTAACATACTTGTTTACCTACCCATTCACATTATTCATTTTGCAAATTAACTGTAGTGCAAATGCAAAGTAGGATTAGTAGTACCTACTCTGATTATTTAGTTACTTGCAATAACTAAGCTCTAGCACTTGCTGTGGGCTACAATGGTACCCAGAAGTCAGTCACACGAAACTAACAACCAGTGGAAAGGATATGAGTCTTGAGTGTGTCGGGACTGGTCACTGATGAGGAGAAGTTGAGGAACTGGGCAGATGTCTTGTTGCCATAGAACACATATATGCGACCTGGTCAACAAAAGAGGTAAAGCATCTTTGTGTTCATCAGTTTTAAGTAATGACCTCACATTCACATTTATAAATACAAAGGCATATTTCACATCCTTTAAAATTGTCAGGTCTTAGATTTTCCAAAAGTCAGTGATCTCTTACTGAGGACTGAGGATTAAAAAGCTGCTTACCCAGGTTCTGTCTGTACTCAGACCTCAGTCCAACCTGCAAAAGGAGATTCTCATAGAGGACACCGTTGTTCTTACAAACAAACCTGGAAGTTACAAACACATTTACTGACTTAGAATAAAGGCTTATGAAACTAAAGCTTTTGTTTAAAAACCGTGACAACAGAAGAAGAGTGACCTAGGCACAGAAGGTACCAGACAAATGTTAGGGCCCTCCTAACATTTGTTATGGTCTACTGAAGAAATCTTAACTATGCAATAACACATATGAAATTACATGTTAAGCAAATAAAATGTTAGATTCTTTAAAATATGCCTCCTTTACCTTTGATGACAAAATGCTTGGAATTTTTTCGTAACAGCTCTAAGATTAAGTGTCTTGGACAAAAACTCTTAAGTTGGAATTTTACTTCTGTGTTTTGCACATAAACATTTGAAATTCATGTGACAAGCGCATGAGGCTTCTTAAGATACTGCAAGTGGTTAAAGACTAAAGATATTTGTTTGAGAAATCGTTTCTGAACCTTTGACTGCTGCTGTACTAGTATATACACAAAATAAACTAGGCTTAGATTTGTTCTACAAACTATGAACATGGAGTTTAAAAGATGCGTTGTGTAATCTGAACCTTTTTCACAAAAAAAGAAAAACTCTAGTAAGATACAGAATTTTGGGAGTTCTAATAGTCAGATTCAAGTTTTTGGAGCTTGGATATGGTCTTTTCATAAATCTAGGTCATGTATCACTCATCTTTGTGAAAGTACAATACTAAATTGGTGTAGTGCCCCTTTAATATTTAATAGAACGCGGATTCTACAGTGTGTCTGTCTTTATACAAACTACATTTATTGATACAAGCTTCAAACTCCATTTGTTTGCTAAAACCAAGCTCACAGTATTGTTCCACCTGGGAAAGTTTTCCTCATTCACATCTATCGATGCTGGTGTGGCGCTGTCGGAGAAGGCATCAACTAGCAGACTGGCTCCTGTGGAAGGGCTTGAGTTTAGATTTAGCAGGTCTGTGAACGAGGGAGTGGAACCCTGGGAGAGAAACATAAGTAAATAATTGTTAACATACAGAACCAAAATAAAAGCACACAAAATCTGAACAAAAGTGTACAGTTTTGTATACAAAAATACTAATTATGAAGCCGTGCTAAATACAGTGTTTCCCACACATAGATTATATTTTGGTGGGCCACCCACGTATATTTGGCTACCCAGTTAAAATGTCAATGAATGAAGCTCAACTGTTATTTATAATTTAGGACCTTCAGTGTTTAATGCAAGTTGGAGATTTAGGTACACCAAAACCAACAGACTGTCAATGTGTAAATACACTCAAATACCATAGCAAATGTCATTTCTCTTTGATCAAAAAACTATCATTCTCTCTCTACAATCAAAATTTATCTTCCTCCACTATATACAGGCCTATAGAGCAGTATACGTATTTCTAGTATTTACAGTGCATTCTGAAAGGATTTAGAGCCCCTTCCCTTTTTTTAAATTGCAATGTATTTCAGCCTAATACTAAAGCCGTTTACATTTTTTTTTTAACTTTAATCTACACTAAATACTCCATAATGAAAAACTTACAACAGAATTTTAGAAATGTCTGTTCACTTATTAAAAAGAAAAATACTGAAATATCAAATGTGCATAAGTATTCAGACCCTTTGCTCAGTACTTTGTTGAAGCACCTTTGGCAGCAATAACACACTCAAGTCTTTTTGGGTATGATGCTACAACCTTTGCATCCTTTCAAGTCAGGGCTCTGGCTGTGCCATTCTAGGACATTCACTGCAATGGTGGTTATCCTTCTAGAACTTTGTCCCATCCACACACAGGATCTCTGGAGCTCAGTGAGAGTGACCATCAGGTTCTTGGTCACCTTTCTTACTAAGGCCCTTCTCCCCCGACTGCTCAGTTTGCCCAGGTGACCAGATATCGGAAGTGCCCTGGTTGTGCCAACTTTCTCCATTTGAGAAATATGGTGTGTGGTTAGAAGTAGGTTTTTTGTGGCCTTCCCCAGACCTATGCCTTGTTATAATCCTGTCTCTGAGCACTGCAGGCAGTTCTCTGACCTTATTGCTCTTACTCTGACACAGTATGCAGTGTCAGCATTCATTTACCACAAGGTCACACTCAGTCATGGTGTTGAAAAATCTCACCAATGATTAAGAGAAATGGGAGGAAATGTTATTGCACAAGGTCTGAAAACGTTCTAAAATTCTGTTCTCACTTTGTGTTGAGTGTAGCTTAATAGGAAAACAATTTATTTAAACAAATGTAGTATCAGGCTGCAACATAACACAATTGATGTGAAGAGGTTTTGAATACTTTCTGAATGCACTGTATACTGAGGATATTTCGAACAAATTTGCAGAGACATTTTCAAGAGAACAAACCACATAATGTTATATGTAAGACCAGAGTAGCTGTAACTAATAATAATAAATAATTATGTAATGCAATTCTCTATAGTTATTTTTTCTCCACATGGTACAGACTCTACTCAACTTTTGGAACCAAGTGATTTGTTTTCCACTGCAGATATAGTACCTTCTCAGTCAAAGTGGTCATCATTGCAACCCTGCAGCAAACCCACATATTGACAATGGAGCATATGTAAGGAATAATGTTCTTGAAGTTTGGGAAAAACCGATGGCAAGATGACTGTGTTTGCTTAAAGGTGATGCAGAGGTAATGACACACGAGTAAAATTCAGTGGAGTTGAGCTTGCACCATGTGAGAGAAAAACACAATATATGTTGTTTCTAGTAATATACCATAGTCCCAGCAGAGAACATGATGGAGCTAGAGGGGACAGGGCGAGGTCTGTTGGTAGAGAGAAGGTCTGACAACAGTGAAGGAAAACACTGATCGAGAAATAAAAAATAAAAAGGGAAGAACAAGACAGAGGGGTGCACAAAGGGAAGGAAAGAAAAAAGAGAAGTGAAGATGAAAAAGGAAATACTAAAAAAACAAAACAAAATCAGAAATAAAGACAAATGAACAATATACAATAATATGTCCACAGAAAAAACGCAATCTGTCCCAACTACATTACATTGCTCTGTTATAGCACCAAAATGGTATTACCTGGTTTGTGACTTCATTGGTTTCAGTGTGCTCACTGCTGCCATTGACATTTCGTCGGGCATTATTAATGTCAGGCAGATTACCTGGACCCTTCTTCTTTTTCAGCTTGGCCAGGATTGAAGATTCTCTCTCTGGGAACGGGGGCATTTCTTCTAGGACTGTGGCCTTTGGAGAGACAGAGAGCAAGACCGTAGTAAAACGATGGGCCTGGACAAGACACACTGCTACAGCGGCGTTTTGGTCACTTCACATATCTATAACCACTGCGTTAAATCTTACGTGATGACACCACTGAACTTGTATCTACAGTACAAAGAGCTTTTATCACAGATGTGACTTTTGAGAACCTGTAGTAATATTATTAGTGTTAACACTTGTTTAGAGGGTAAAGACAATGTTCGATCATTTCACAAACTTTTGAGCTGGAGCATATATGCTCCTTTAGATGTTTGTAAAACTGCCATTATAATTGTGAAGCACATTACTCACAAATACAATGTGAAAAATGTGAATGTGACTAACCAGTATGTCAGTGCTGGCGACGCAGCTGAGCCTAAGGTACTCAACAGCTCTCTGCTGCAGCTCTACATCAGCATTGCGCAGCTGGCTGTCTGACCGCAGGACGTCTTGGATTGTGGCCTTTACTTCTGGAAACAAGTTAATGAACTTGATGTAGGCCGACAGAAGCAGTGCCCGAGTAGGGACAGAGCACAAGTGGAACTTGGAGTGGAGAAGGTTGAACTGGACCAGAGGACTGAAGGAGAAGACAAAACAGTAGATGAAACATACAGTCATTTGAGTAAGCTCAAGACAAAATTATTTCAATGTACCTTAAAATATATTTAAAGGTTTTGTCACGTATTGCAATAAAAAAAGATGTCTGGCCGTAGCTAGCCATGCAGATAGAGTTGGTTTCATTAATTTTACTTTCTATAGATGAAATGCTTCCAGATGTTGACAGTGACATTTAAGTATGGGCACTTCTGAAAGAGCCTTTCCTGTTTAATTTTTTTGTGTTATTCTTAGGGCTTTGATCCTAATTTCTCTTAAATACCTGTAATTGCTTTACTGGCTGGAATAGTTTGATTACTGATAAGGAGAATGACCACCATCACTATTAGCTAAACTAAATCAAAAATCTTAAAACGTTTGATAAATGTCAATTGAACTAAAAGTACCACATAGTGAAGGAAGTTGTTATCACATTATCATCTCCAATCGATTTATTTGTGTCACTCCATCAAAATATCAGCATTAACTGTCACTTATTAATATTTCTATTTTCATAACTATTTGCAGCTGCGTGCAGTCTGTTCGATTTTTCATTTGATGGTGCCCTATCCTTTTTAACAAACTGCACAATAACTTCATAAAGCACTGAAAAGCCTTCAGCATGTTCTCAAACATTAACTGCAGCTGCCAGTCAAATGTATACTCTGTGAATGTGACAAATTACCTGTGTTATTAAAGTTCATAATTTTCTGATGATTTTATGCTGAATGATAAAATTTTTGGTTAAAACAAAACTCAAAAGGTGCTTCAAGAAACACACAGACACGGTCTTTAACCCTGTCCTCTTTGAAAGACCAAGTGAAAGAAGCTGCCTGAACTTTTTATTGAAGGTTATTTTATACTGCCACAACAGTATAGCTGTGCCACTGTTAAATGTACTAAGAAGTAAAGAAACCTTTTTTTTTTTTCGCTATCAATAAAACAGTGTAGTATATTAAAATTATTTTTTATAATAGCAATAAGCCAACTAGCCCGCACTGGGGATGGCTGGGGATGGGCGGTTGTTTTGGGGTTGTTATAGGCACTCACTCTACTGACTGAGCCACTGCCGGCCCCTAAGATGTAAATACTACAGATGTGATTTTAATGTGTAAGACACATTGAAGTTTAAGTTAATTTTTTTTTACTTTCTCATTATTTTTATTCATGACCTATAAATAGTATTTATGCCTTAATGTAACTCTATAGTTTCTCCACCTTCTCAATAAAAAAAATACAGATAATATTATTAAGAATATTTTTTAACTTTTAATGCAAAAGTTTATAAAAGACAATTTCAGCAATTGATTCAAAACTAAAATCTCTTAGTCATAGAAATAAAGATTAATACTTTTTTATGACTGATATTAATAAATGGCTCTTTCTACCAGCTGGCCCACAGCTGCTCTAATTTTAATACTTACTTTTAAATAATAGAAACAAAGTAGAGATTATATATTATATTTAGTTCTCAAATTTATGCTTTCAATGTTCTATAATAGAATATAATGATTATCGAATGGTTAAAAATGCTAATGTTAAGCCCTGAAATTTATTGAGTAGTGTTTCCAGCTTTGATAAGAGCATCATTCTCCATGAAACACTAATGTGACTGACGGACCATGAATAAATGGTCAATGAATATATAAACAACTCTCGACCTAATCAGCCAGTAGGTCTGGACAAGCTGGACTACGCCCTGTGATCTCTTCCCCTTACTGTGAAAGTGAATGACACACACTGGTAACAGTGTTGATTGCTACAGAGATAATATTGATATTTTGGTTCTGACCAATCAAGTACCTGTACCAATTTCTGACCCATTCAAATATCTTTAAAAAAATCTGAAAGGCTTGATACCACGTGAGGAAAATTTGATTTTTAAAATTATAATTAAGCCAACCAATCCTCTAAAAATGATTTTGAAGTAAAACTGAGCTGACACATTAGCTAATAATCAAAACTGTGTATTGCAATATATGGATTGTTTGTACCTGGAGCGTGAATCACCAGCAATAAGGTTACCAAACTCTCCCAGGATGTAGCCCCCCACTTTAACCAGGTTCTCATGGCAGGCGGGAGCTTGTAGTGCCTACAAGTGTTCACAAAACATTGGGACGGGGTTAGAAAAACATGGAAAGCACTATAAACTATCTACTGTAGGTATGATTTGGAATGGAAGGAGTGATAATCACCCAGCTAACATGTACAGTACACTTGAACCTCACATAGACAAGATACAAGAATACAACCACCACTGGTTTCCCCAACTACAGAGAGTTGGGGCATCTAGAAAAAACAAAGAACTGGAAATCATTTTATTTATCGTAACTCTCCATGCCCACCTCAAATACAGTCTTGGCAGCGTACCCTTGGACATCATCTCGGTTTATGACAATTTGGATGACACGATACCACACCTCTTCACTGACATAGTCACCAGCAATGCGGATAAGGTTGAGGATTGTATCCACGTACCAGGTGTAGTCTACAGCATATTTTTCCGCCAGGATAGCCACTTTGAGCACCTGAGGAAGAGAAACAGGGTGTGGGTGAGAGCAGTACACAGTGGAAATAATGTAATAATTTGTGTACAGGACTGTAACCATGACTCACTATTTCTTCTCTGATTGAGTAATCA
The DNA here is from genome assembly GCA_020496755.1 of Channa maculata. Lineage (NCBI taxonomy): Eukaryota > Metazoa > Chordata > Actinopteri > Anabantiformes > Channidae > Channa > Channa maculata. The sequence goes on along the minus strand of JAHZUS010000052.1, from coordinate 53,422 downwards.
GCAGTCTCCAAATATCTCAGCATCTCAGCTACAATCTGTTTGGCATTGCTGCGGTCGCACATGGCATAGAGAAGATCTACAGCCCGCTGGCGAACACTGACATCTCTTTCCGTCTGTACAGAAAGCACACATAAACATTAGATATGAAATTACAGCTATCTACACTCTAGTATGTCTATCCAAACTATAAAATAAAAAAATGCTCTAATACAAAGAGGGGTATGTTCTTTTCATCTTAGCAGAGAAAAGAACATTCTGATATTGGAGTAAAGAAAAAAAAAAGTGTTTTGCGAGGAATAAGTTCCTACATCTGTAGTTTCCATCACAGATCAGTGTATTATTAGTTGTAAGTTTTCTTGATTTTGTAGAACATATTCAGAATATACCAGTATGTCCTTGCAAGTATTACCTTACCTGTTGGTTTCAGCTGATTCAGTCTCACTCTGTTGTTTCTTTTTAAACAAATCATCCCTTTTTTTCCTTAAATTCTTTATTTGATCCCTTAATGCATGTATCTGTATAACCTCTGTTTTTGGAAGTTGTTAAAATATGATACTCCAAATCTTTTTCCTTTTGAGGAACAGAAAAAGCAAGCGTTTTTTATTAGGAAGCTCTTATAGTTTCTTGTTCTAGTATTACACTTTCTGTGGCTATTTTTTTTTTTTAAGTTTATGAAAACCTGAACTCACGTGTTTTAGTATAATAAACCCAGTGTATGGCAAAAAGTAATATTTAGGATATAATTACCCTTTCAACACTGAAAATAAACAAACAAACTAGGAGAAAGGCATAAAACTTTTTTGAAGGACTCACCTTTAGAGCATTGATCACCGTTTCCATATGTGTCTTTACTGCCTCATGAGAAAACTCAGAGCTGGCCAGTGTGCACATGCTCTCCAAAGCCAAATAACGAAGGTTGGTTTCCCTGTGCTGCAGAAACTGACCCAGTTGGTTGCAGGCACGTACCAACAGGGTGGGCTCACTAAAAGAAGAGATATAAAAACAAAAAGCCTATCCAGTCACTCAGTGGTAAACTTTTTTCTTTTTGAGAACAAACCTCTGTAATTCACTGATGTTCAAGGAATTCCACAGCATAATAATGAGTATGACAAACCTGTCGTGGTGGATAATGAGGGAAATAGCTTCAAACAGGACAGCATTCTTTGCATTAGAGTGCTGAACTTTCTTGGACTTTGGTGGCTCCTGGGCTTTATTAAGGATAGTCTCCAGGCACTCAGTCAGACGACCTCGCAGTGCTGCATCCTCTGCAAAGAAAAAACACACTTGGTTCTCAACATCTTCTTCCAACTTACTTTCACATCAGCGGGTTTAGAAGTAATTTCTTTTTGATTGATTATAGGCTTATATGCAAAGTCTTTGTCACCTCAATACCAAAAATAAAGATATATTAAAACGACACTCACTGCCATGAAACTTATCCCCCTTCTGTAAAAAGGAGGACGACTAAATGGTCAAAATATTCAAAAAGTATTGTTTTTATTTGAATCTTCAATCCATACAAATTTTACTTTTGCATTCTGGCACCATCTGGTCTAAAAAACTTAAAGACAGGTGCAAATATGTAAATGACAACAACTGTTGTGTTCTATTTTTCCAGTTTCAATATGGTAAGAAACACTATGATCAGCTTTGTCAAACAATGCCCTGTGTACTTTGGCTAAAGCCCTGAAAACAAAGGAGAATAGATTGAGAGTGAGGTAAACAGTAGAGGTATAGTTACTATAATATCTGAAATATATGTTCTAGAAAATAAGAGATAAAAGAGTGTTGTGTTTTATACACTTCCAACCAATAAACCAAACTACCTGTAACTATCACTACATATATCACATCTCTGCTTACACACATCCTTCATCCTAAGAAGCAAGCAGCTGGAAACTGTAGTTTCATAAAGGAAATAGGATAAAACTGTTGTGTAAATCAAAGAACGGTTGTTGCTGCTGGTGTGTTTTCCTTTAAAGTGCAGATACTGTAGATGTGTGTTTTGTTTTGGACAGAACAGAACCCCCTGCCTCCAAGTTTAACACTAAGTTAATTTAAGCACATTTTAAATTTCTGCTCTCTGCATATGTTTGCTACAGATATTTTTCTCATCTCACTGCCAGAAAGAAAAAATAAAACAATTTCCCCAATATGTTGAATCTACCTTTAACTATAAGCATTGGAAAAAATGTTTTACTCTGTTTTTGGGTCAGGGTTCTGAAAATACACAAACATTTCTGAAAACCTACAATGTGTAACGGTAACTGTAACAGGTGAAGCTCAAAGAAGCATAATTCAACCTCATTCAATCTAGGAAGTTCAACAAGTGCTGGCTACCTACTATATAGCCAACCATTACACCGGGGGTCACCAACATGGTGGCCGTGGGCACCAGGTAGGCCGCAAGGAGCAAATGAGTAGCCCGCGGGCCAGTTTTAAAAATAGCTCACCGTAGTGCCACTTACCAATGAGCTGCATCTAATTTTTTTAAAATCACATTTGATAGTTATTGTGAGAATTCATTAACATGATCCGTGTCTTCACATACATGAATATCATTAAATTAATTAAGTATTAATAATAACATATAATTAACGGTAAATTGAGCAAATTTGTTATTTCAAAAGTGCATATTAAACTGGTAGCCCTTCACATTAATCAGTACCCAAGAAGTAGCTCTCAGTTTCAAAAAGGTTGGTGACCCCTGCATTACATTAATATCAGCAAGCTATAAATTTACAAAACCTAACTGGGCATGCACACATTTGGCTCTGCTGTATATAGTTGTAGCTGGTTTCTGGTAAAGCTGCAATTCTAATACAATAGTAAAAATACATCAAATGACATGGATAGAAAATACTATTTATACTAAAATAAGAGTCTCACTCTCAGGAAAGGTAATTCGATAAAAATGCATTTTAAGACGAGACTTGAAAAAATGACTGAGTCAGACAGCCTGATTTCTTCAGGCAGGTCATTCCAGAGTTTTGGAGCCATGATGGAAAATGCTCTATCCCCTTTGGTTTTTAACAGGGAAGTTGGAACAGACAACAATCCACTTACTGATAATCTTAAGTTTCGTAATGGCACGTATGGAATTAAAAGATCAGAAATATAGGGAGGAACAAAACCACGCAAAACTAATCTTAAAATCTTAAAATGTATCCTGAACAGCCTATGTAGAGATGCAAGACAAAGAGTAATGTGGTTAATCTTCACAGTTCTAGTCAGGAGCCTAAATGCTGAGTTCTAAACAATTTGTAGGCATTTCAAGTCATTTGGATAAAGTCAGGAAAATAAGTTATTGCAATAATCAAGAGTTATGCAAAAGAGAAAGAAGAGTTAAGGAGACAAAAACATGAATAATAAGTCTCAGCATCATTAAAATTTACCGTAGGTCTGATTTTTGCAATTTTCCTAAGATGATAAAACTAGTTCAGTGATGTGACGCTCAGACCTCAAGTTGCAGTCAAAGAAAACACTGAGATTTCTAACAACTAGCTTAACAAATTTTAATAAAAAGGCCTTAAGGATGGCAGTATTTTATTGGAAATATTTTGAGGTCCAATTACGAGAATTTCTGATTTATGTGAATTTAATTTAACAAAATGTAAGAACATCAGTTTCCAATATAGGATATACAATCTTGTAGAGAACTCCTGTGGTCCATAGGAGTAATAGGGAGATACAACTGATTGTCATCAGCATAACAGGGAAATGAAATATTATGTCTGCCCATAACATAACCCAGTGGGAGCATGTGCAGTGAGAAAAGAATTGGACCAAGTATTGATCCTGGGGAAACCCACACTCAGAGGGGGAAAGGGATGACATATAATTGTCAATGGAAACACAAGATTTCCTATTTGACAAATACGAAGCAAACCAGTTTAACACTGCGCCTGATATACCCACCCAGTGCCTCAGTCTCTCCTACAGAGTATTATGATCAACTCTGTCAAATGCAGCAGTCCAACAGCACTAGAACAGAGCGTAAGCCACAGTCAGCATTAAATAAAAGGTCATTTGTGATACATAGAAGAGCTGTCTCTCTGCTGTGGTTTTTGCAAAAACCTGATTGGAACTTTTCTAAAAAGTTATTTGTTTCCAAAATTGTCAATTTTTCTACAATTTTAGAGACAAATGGCAATTTGGAAATAGGGCGGTAGCTGTCCAGGAGAGAAGGATCAAGACCAGGTTTCTTTAACGTGGGCTGTATGCAAGCAACTTTGAAGTAATCAGGAACACAACCAGTACTCAGTGATTTGTTTAATAAGCAAGTGTGGTGCTATGACGTCTAACACTTCCAGTAAAACTAGTTGATGCTTTCATATGCAATATGGTATCAAGTAGCATAAATAGTGTAATGGAAGAAAAATGATTCAGGGAGTTCTGATAAGGACAGTCCCCACCCAAAAATGAAGGATTTTGAGTGAACCCACCCCTAATTATCTCCACTTTGGAAACAAAGTGTGACAAAAACTTGCAATTAGTCATACAATTGGCAGAGGAATGAGGAGGGAGAGGGCTAACTAGCCTATCGACAGTATGAAATAGAAATCTGGGATTTTGATAATTGTAATAGAGGAGTTGTGAGAAATAAGAGGCTCTGCAACCTTTCACCATCCTATAGAAAAGTAATATGTTTTCTTTCATTACCATAGGACCAGATTTCTTCCATTTACGCTCAGCCCTTCTACATACTTGTTCAAAATTTCATATGTTCTCATTAATCAGTGGTTGTTTCCTGGTCAATAGATCAGGTCTGTTTTTTAAAGGAGCTATAAGGTCTAAGGTTGGCATGCAAAGGGAGAGAATCAACCATTTCATTAGTGCAGGTGGAATCAAGGAATGCCATGTCCACAGAATTGAAAAGAGTACAAAACCTAATGGCACAATGCACATTAAACACACGTGAACACTTGTGATGCCGACTGTCCCTCTGTAATTCACAGATTAAAACAATAGGCTTATGGTCAACTATAGACAAATCCAATCCAAATTTCAGTTCTGATAGAGAATCAAGACCCAGAGACCCAGAATAAAAACAAAATCAAGAGTTTGACCACCAGAATTAGTTTTTCCAGCTACATGTTGCTGAAAATTAAAAGACTTCATTACATTTATTGTCAATGTGAATATTGAAGTCACCACAAAGAACAACCCTATCCTACTTTAAAATGAGACCAGATAAACAAAATCAGAAATTTCCAAAAAGAAGGAACTAGCAGTTCCAGGTGGGCGATAAAAGAAAGCAAATAAAAATGGGGAGGGGCCACTAAGTTTAAACAGGAGCACTTTAAAGGAAGAGAAGTCACTATATGACTATACATTTAAGGAATTTCCTGTAAGTAGCAACAAGTTCAATACCAGGTCCATGGGCCCTGGGTAACTAAGCAGTCCTGATCTGGTGGGTATAGGTCAGCGAGCTGACTGTGCTCACCCGGTTGTAGCCAGGCCTCCACGATAAACAAAAAATCTAGGTCCATCGAGGTGATGAAATCATTTAAAATGAAAGTCTTGGAGAGAGATCTCACATTAATCAAAGGCATGTTAATGTAGGTGCTGATGCTGGAGCTTTGGTCACAATCTTTGTAAGGTTATTATAGCACTTTATAAATGTTTCACAGTTCTATTAGTGATTCTAACACGGATACTTGAGCTATGTAAATTTGTGTCAAGATTATATGAAACAGAGCTAGTGGGGCCAGAAAGGTGAGAGGTGAAGGAGAAGAAGAAATTCCCTGGTGAGCAGCCTAATACTGGAGGTGAACAACAGGAGGAGCTGCTAACACGGGGAGCCAGATTCATAACAGGTTTGTTTCCCAGTGGTAATCTGGAATGAGCATGAGTGGTCGCAGTTCAAAGTGGACTAAGATCGGTAGGAAACACAAATTCATGACTGCAAAGAGGATAAAGAGCGGGATAAAAGGTAGGGGGAAAAGTTTTGTAAGATGGACATGTAGTTGAGGAGGATTTAAAGTGGCGATCATGTCGGGTGGACCAAACAGCATGCTGAATATTGGCAGCAAGTGTTCGGCTGCCCAGAGTGCTGGGGTGAATCCCATCACTACTGAAAAAGGGGGATTTGCCCCAGAAGAGATTAAAATTCTCAATATAACCAAAATCATGACACCTGCAAACAGATTGGAGCCAAGTGTGGAGGCTGAGGATTGTGCTGAAATGCCCGAAATAAAAACAGACTTGCCACAGGTACTGAAAAAGGTGACCATTAAAATCCCTTTTTGTCAGCTCAGACTGTTGATGGGATGTGTCGCATGACCCCAAATGGACAATCACCTAAATGATGGAGGATGGGAGATAGTGTTCAAGGAGATTATCAAGACTGACCAGGACTGTTCCTCAGTGGAAACTGATTGGCAATAAAATAATCAAATGTTCCTGACAGTGGAGTCTCCCACTATTAATGTGGATCGAGAGAGAAGAGGCTGAGGAGAGTGGCCACAGAGGCCGTGCCTACCTCCTAAACTGTCACAGGCCGCCCCGGGGGGAATCCCGATCCCGGGCCAAGATGACCAGAACCGTTGGGGCAATTTCCCCAGGCCTAGGAATCCCAGCTGACTCAGAGCTAGAGACACCTCCAGAGCGCCTAAGCACAGCCTCCCTGAGGATCCTATGATGTGCAGACGAGGCCGATGCCCGCGATGATCTCAGCAATGTTATAAACTCAGCAATGTTTTGTTTACTCTCTGGAGTAGCAGGTTGTTGTCAAAAGCGGCAGCAGCAGCAGCCATTGTTCATTTAGAAGCTCATGTTCCTGTAATGCCACGAAAGTCAGAATACAGAAATATATACATAAACAACCTCAGGTCCTTGCAAAAATGTGATCATGCCAAATGTCTTCTCATTGTAGGGCCTGTGGGGGCAGATGCTATGGACTATGCTGGTAATGCTGCATGTGAAACATCAAATGGAGGGATCAGAAAGGCCTTTGATTCCTGTTGTGTGAATCAAGTTGTGTGAATTAGTGGCGGTCCAATACCGGACGGAAAGCCCAAAGACTTGCCCTAAGACTTGCCCTGGCTGGAAGACTTGAAGACAAAGCAGGGAATGGCTAAGATGCAGGTAAGGTCCAAAGACAGACAGGTAGAGAAAAACTGGAACATGTAGACTAGGAAAAACCAGAGACCAAAGGAGCTGCAACATTCCAACAGTGACTGTCTTCTTCTTTTTCTTCTTCAAGGGGTGTGTTGTGCTGAACAAGTTATTCAGTTTGTACTTCACTGATGGGGCAGCTGATTTCTGCCATCGCTAAATACCAACAATGGTTTTTAGTCTTTCTTGGTTTATTCTGTCCTACTAATTTACAGAGCATGTTAAACACACATTGAAATGGGGCAGCAGTGGCTCAGATGGTAGAATGGCTGGAGATTCGCACCCTGCTCCTCCCCGATCACGTGTTAAAGTTCCCCTGGGCAAGACACTAAAACCCCTGGAACATTGTTTATAATCAGGAAATTAATAAAAATGTAGCCCAGGAGAAAGGGCAGACACCTTAAAACTGGTAAAATCTAATCACAATTGGTGATCTGGTAAACATCAATCACCATATTGTTTCAGTCTAGTTTGTAGTTTTAGAGATTTGTGGCTGAGGACTAAAGCAATTAAAATGTAGAAACTACTTAAATAGCTAATTTTTAAATGACAGCAGTTTTTTCCATTAACCATGCCACAGTAAAGAAAATTAATTCACTTGAATGGTGACAGGACTGTACATTTCTACACTGGATCATAATTTGTCGACTAGAGACACCGGATAGCACTGTACCATACCAGGTGGAGGGTAACACTGTAGCAGGCGCAGCAATTTGACAGACAACCATGGTGCAGCAACAAAGTAGTATGTGTAGTCCTGTAGGTCAATGGAGGCAGAGGTCACAATCTGGAAAACAAAAAATGAGAAAACACATTAGTTGATCTGAAAGTCAGAGGTTATCTTAAACTCGGACCCCATTAGAAGTGCGTGTGAAGTGACAGAAAGAGCCCCACCCTACTGAGTCTTGCCACAGCAAGTGAGATGGATGTTTTGAAGTCATCAGGATTCTTCTGGGCTAGAGTGGTAATAAGGCTGGTGGCTGCTGTTACCACTCCCTGAAAAGAGATGATCATGTATTATATGGAAAATACAAGTGATTGTCAATATATCATCACCCTGAGGTTAGACACTGTAGGCCTATGGACAGTAGTGCAAGTACAGTAAAAAAAATCAGACAGTCTAACAAACCTATATACTAATTATATGCTATATGTACTACAAACTTATAGTTGCAGAATGTACTATTGTAGCAGGATAAAAACATCCAAAAAATCAAAAACATTTATTCAAACAATAAAATATGCAATACATTTTAACATTAGGCATCAAACTGCAAATTTGATTATCCTTTTAATACTTGTGTATCTTTTCTGTTCTGCATTGATTTGTGGAATAATGTGCATCTAAATACTAAATACTCAAAAATCCATTGTAGTGTGTATAGTGACTGCTTTAGGTGTACTTCACAGTCTTACCAGGTGCTGATCATTAAGCAGATGGACTACTCGTGCTGTCCATTCACCCAGGGGCACCAGCTCAGGTGATGACCTGTAGAGTCTAAGGAGACAAAGTGCTGCACTCTGCTTCACACTGTCCATGGTGTCCCTGCAAGAGACAAGCACAACTTCATCATAACCAAAAACACATTACAGGATTCAAATGGTCTCTTACAATTCTGCACCTCAAGTTATTCTGAATAAATCTGCAGGTTACCCGTTTTTCATGTTTTAGGAGAAACATGCTTCATAATGTTTATTAATGTAAAAACATGCTATCAAATGCTACTGACTCATTGGAAGGCCTAACAGCACAGCAGAGATATTCCCTGTCAATGTTTTTTGAGCAAGGCTTACACAACAAGAGAGGGCCACAGTGAGGGGTGGGAGCTCACAGTTGTCAGTTAGCATATAAACACACACTTTTGGTATTCTTTTTTCACCAATGCTTCAATTAACAACTGCATTAGCTAAGGAAGTATATTTCAGTCCTGGTCACTTTGGCTATGCCAATGGTAACTAGTTGCATCAGTTAGACAGTTTGTACAAAACCATGATTATCTATATAGGTTAAAAGGTTACAAGGACATTTTTGTATTCTTACACTCAAAAATCTATTAATTTGCCCCCATTCTGCATCTAATCAAATCAAGTAAACATAATTTGTTTTAAACATTATATGTTATAAACATAGACAAAAAAAATTATATTGAAATTATTGAATTGTTTTCTCTTTTGCAAATCTGACACATGCATCATGTGTTTTTGCATGTATCCTAAATGAGCTTTTTTTTGTTAGGTTTAATAGTGTAAAGCATGGAACACGCTTCCTGTGGAGGAACACAGTGTTGTTACTCTCATAGCAATGGTTGGATTGAACTGTTCAAAGGAGTGATAGGCGTCTTGGTGGACTCCAACACTACCACTACTCTCCATCTTGCACAATCACTAGATTTTGAGGAAGGCCTACTGTAGGCAAATATATGCATGCTCAACAATTCTCTTGTTTGTTGATTTGTTAATAATGGGTTTAACTGGACTCTAAGGAAGAAATTCAGTGAAGAAATGTTCTTGTATTCATCACCTGACTTCTGTTTTGAGTTGACCAGAGTCATATTTAGTTATCATGCTGCAGATTTTGGCTATTATACTAATTCTTCAGTAACTGGACCTTGCAGATATACACATTTACTGCCTTCTGGTGATTAACAAATTGTGTGACTTTTGACAACATTTGGCTTCACCAATGATGATTTAGGTGAGTTATTTTAAAAGGGTGAATACCTATTTAATCCATTATCTTTGGTTTTATACTTTTTATTAATTTAGATTTGACTTTGAGATCTGTTTTCAAAGTATTATTATTCTCAAAAAAAAAAAAAAAAAAAAAATAATAATGTAGTAATGGCTTTTGCTAAAGAACAAAATTGATTAAGGCAATTTCTCATTTTTCTCCTTGCTGATTTTAATTACAATCAGCAAGGAGTTGTTTGAGACATAGGGCTATGACACACCAAGCCAATATCAAAGTACCATTGGAGTCAAAAACCAAGTGTGTTGGCTCACGTCAGCTTTGTCTTGGTCAACAAGCGGCACTACAAAACATTGCAAAGGTGAGAGCCGACAAGTTTGTAATGCTCCACAATCTGCACTTGCGTGACAAGAGGAGCCAGTGGAAGACCTTTGTAATGTTTTTATCACTGCCTCTTCTTGCGCACTGATTTGTTAAGCTGAACACCTAATAAGGGTGGTCTCACTCACCAACAGACACCAATTGACCAAAAAGTGGCCAATGGGGGGGTCTAACAAGTGCAGATGATGCAGCATAATAATGGACACCCATTTCCCCGACAGCCTGACATTAGCCAACCACCGACCATCGGCCTGTTGTTTCACGACCATTAGAGGCATTTAAAATTTCTATGTACAGACCCTGCCACCAAGATCCTGGGAATTTCAGAAGCAAATGCCTCAGCCATTTCTCTGCTCCCCACATTAGCAATGCAGTGTAGGGCCAGGTTCATGAAGGTCGGATTGCGGCTGGCTAGGTCATTCTTAATGGCGTTATTGATTAGACGGATCAAGTCACTGTTAGAGTTCACCAGCACCGAGATGAACAGGTAACCCTAAAAGGCACAAGATATGTGGTTATTTGCACATCCCTCAGTAATACTGTGATGAGAATTTCACACAAACATCTATGTGAAGCTTGCAACTTTAGACTTAGAAAAACAAAAATAAACTTACAATTTGTTTCTCTGTGTACTTATTGGAGCTGAGGAGGTTGACAGCCTCCATGTGTCCGAAGTCAATATCATGGCCCAGAAGAAAGATGAAGAGCAGCTTGCAGACGTACTTTTTTTTACTGTAGCCATCCAGAGCCTTGTCTCCTATCCACACATGTGCAAATGTATATAAACATCCACAACCACACAAAAAATGTCTGAATGTCTCAGTGAAATTAAAAATGCAGGGATTTCAATCATTTGATATTGCCTTTTTAGTATGATGTTTATGTATATTGTAAAATAGTCCATGCATGGAACGAACAAAGTGATGTTGTTGATGAGATTCTGTCACATTTTTTTTTGGCAAACTCTAATGTGGCTTCATGTGAGGTTTACCAGTGGTTTATCAGCATTTACCCTTATCAAGTATTCTCTTTAGCACAGAAACATATGCCTACTTTCGGTTGTAAAGGTTTTTTCCCCCCATCAGAGAAACACATTCTTTTGTTATCTACTATACTTGTTTCTGTGCTCTCCCATTGTTTTGGTGTTCCTGAGCTCACCACTACATTGTTCTATTCAAGGCCACATGGCCATCTTGCCCAGTTAGTAATACGTTTTTGTTAATTCTCTGATTGCATTGTTTTGATTTTTTAACTCAATACTTATGGGTTGTGTCACTGACAAAAACAACATTTTGGATTTCACATTCATGGGTATCAACAAAGATATCAAATTCCATGAAAAAAATAACAATCATGGAAACTGAATTTGCTTTTGATCTTCAATTCAAATTAATATTTGAATTGAAATGGTTTGGCCTTTGTTGTAGGCCTATTATATAAAATATTCTATCATCTTTATTTTGTGAAAGTTCAGTTATTACAGAGAAAACTGAAGGTTCCTATTTTTAAGCGGAAGGGTACCAACAATTTCTGTCACATCTGTATATCAAGTCAGTCACGAAATATAGCAAGCTGTCAGGTATAACTGTGTAGTAAATTAACAATGAAAGGAAAACTTGCTACATTAAAGATAAAGGTTTTAATTTCAGTAAAAAATGAATCAGTCTTTGGATGAAATAGCATATCACAACTTATGTATCATATTTTTCAGTATCCCTGAATATCAATTATTTCAAACAATTTTTCACCTACCTTTAAATTTAGAACGGATATTGGCCAGTTCTTTGTTTATCCTCTTAATTTCTGCCTCTTTACTTTTACCTGCAAATAGATCAAGAGATTTCTCATGTTAGTCTTTGAATAAACAATTTCCCTTCCTTGTTTGCTCTGCTTTGCTTCTTTTGGAAAAGCTCAAAGAAAGAAATCTACACTTTCTGTGTTCATCTGAATGAAAGGATATGTCAACAGAAACTTATACCACTTATATGATGTTACAAAGGACACTGGAGATCCATTATAGACAGACAATGGATCTCCAACGGACACAAACACGTCACCTTTATTAGGCATACATTTCTAGTGCTGAGTGGGATGCCCTACTTCCCCAGTGGAGCCTATGTTTTTCTGTATTAAGTTGCTCAATACACTGGTTAGCAAATCTGGCCGATGATGACACAATAGATGTGCATGGTGCACCATTTTTCAGCTGCCCACTTCTTCTTGGATTGACTTGTTATTGGTTAAGTAAGCCAATGCCCACTGTAGCCTCACGTTTCCATTCTTAGCTATCAAAACTGGAACCCCGTTTGGTTCTGTGCTGCTAAAGCTAAGCAGGAATTTCTGGTACAACTTCACCTACTGCCAAGATGCACGGATGAGGGAAAGTAAACTGATCTGTTGAACATTCCGCACATCTTAATGTTGTTTTAAAGGTTAAATGTAGGGTTGTTAAACAATGCACTATTGCAACTGAACCTTTTGACTTTTCCGCATGCTTCTGTGATGAGTTGCTGAAAATGAAACAGCATTGTATGTTTGCATTAACAAGCAGGTGTACATCAATACCTATAAAGCGGCAACTGCATGTAGGCTGTATCTCACATTAAATTACTTAAGAGTCATAATGTATATTTCATTTGCACCAAAGAACTTAATTCACCAAAAAAATAACATTATTATATAATTACTTTTAAGTAATAATAATGGCACTTTTTAGAAAAAAACATAATATAATCACCAATAATCCATAGGCACTAAAGTAGAAGGTATTTTAGGAAAGGTCACTTTTTTCCAATGATAACAACAATGTTTTGGTGCTGAGAAATGTGTCCCTCCGTTCCGGTCTCTTTTTAGAGTTAAGTCTACCTGCAACAACTCTACTCTATCTTGATGTTACCTCTGCAAGTTCTCTTTCAGATGAAATGACTGACAACACTTGAAGTAGTATTATTATTTCATTTACATGTACATTCTATGATACGGCTGAAGTTCGAGTAAGTTACAACGTGGAAGTATCGGACAATTTGTAGCGCAGTTACGAACAGTCCCACTCGTACAAAAACACAGTGAATATGTGATATTTATGTGTGTGAATGGGTTGTATGTATAACTCTAAAAATCATAACCAGGTCCTAAAATAGTGTCCAGCCGGACGATTAAAATAAATGTTTAACTTAAGTAGTTGCCTAGTCAGTTAAGCCCACTTAATTTTATGCTTGACATGACCAGACTAGATATAATAAGAATATTATCGGCCATGACGTTGAATTGTTTTTGAACACCGTTACCTTAAATACCCGTCTTGTCTTGTGAGACCGTCAGTTTAGAGTAAATTGTGAATGGTGACAATTCGCTACATTTCAGACTGCAGACTGTTTGGAAACTGTAAAGTAAGTCTACAAATTCAAAACTCTACAGACTAACATTAAAATAGTTCGGCGTTATCTCCAGTTAGCGGTGCGGTCCACGCCCTTTGACATGACGTTAGCAGCTGGAAGCTAGCAGCTAACTAACTAGCTAGGTGGGCTTCTAAACCCACGGCGTACGTTAAAGTTAATACAAATTTCCGTAACGTCAGGAAGGGCAGCAGATGGATTATTTGACGTGTCCTGACATTATACCTGCCAGGTCACTCATGCTGACTAACGTTACACCAGCTAACGTGTTACTTGCCTTACAATAACTGTCTATGAATGTTATGAAAAAACTTACAGTTCCTGATGTCAGAGATGAACACAGCCAGGCCACGCATCCCATCTCCTTTAGAGACCGCAGGCATTTTGTTCGCTCGCCTGTGACTGTTTCTTTTCTATGTTGAAAGTAACGCAACTACACAAAGTAACTTTGTTTGAGTTGTTTAGCTAAGCAGCCAGGACGTTGCGCTCTATCGTACTGGATCCCCGATATGAGAGTAAGACAGGAACCAGACAAGCTCTGGCTGCGTTCAATACCGCGCTACTCCTACAAGCTAACAGGGCTGCGTTCCATACATTTCGCGTTACCAACTACACTAGGGCCTCATTTCCTTCAAGTGGACATACCAACTACAGTCAGACGTTAAGTTGTAGGTATAAAATTAGCAGCTGTTGGATTTTTTAAAGTGAAAATTTATTAAGTACAACACCAGTATATAACACCCGACTATAGCTGTAGGTTTAGCAAATTAAACACTATTAAACCTATACATTAATATCAATGCAACAAAACACATTGTGAACAAAAGTCTTTCTTTTCATACTGAATAGTAATTACACATATCTGGCTAAATGACAACTGTTATTAGAAGTTCTGCTATCTATTCATTTATTTTCATTTACCCACTCATTCATTGAAGTGGCAAGTGGATGGTACTATCTGACCACATTAGACCTCAGTTTCTCTTTTTCCTCAGTCACGCTTTCAAATATGAACTATATATCTTCTGCTATAGTTATTAACACTTTTAGTACTAACAGTCTGACAACTGACTTAGAGTCTTGCTTGCCTTGTACCTCGATTGTAAGTTGCTTTGGATAAAATCGTCTGCTAAATAACGAAATGTAAATGTAAATGTAAACAGTCTAACTGCAATCAGAATAGAGGCTGATGGATTCCATGTAAAAAACTCTAAAAAAAATTTACTGAAAACACCACTGACAAGACAGCAATTCTAAAATTCCAACCTAAGAAAACATATTTAAACTACATATGAAGGGACCATTCCATTGTAAACACGGCTCCAATTGGGGACCAACCAGCCCCTCCATCATGTCCTTAATCCTGCTGTGTCAGTTGATTACTGAATATGAAAAACTTCTTTAAAGCAAATTTAGGTCAAATCACTGATCAATTCCACAGTTATGTCTTTCAGACACCTTTAATATAGACTATATTGTGTATGTTTCTTTAAGATTAAGTTCTACTTGCGAATGAACTGAAGTAGTGCATACTGGTCCAGAGATGGCGTTTACACCAGATAGATAGATACACTAGTTAAATAAATAGAAAAATAGATAAGATATTTGCATTCCACCACCTCCTCTAAAAGAATGAAAAAAGTGTTAAACTTGACTTCCTATAAAGTCAAGAACCATGTCCTTGGACCTGGTAATATTTAACAGTTTTTAACAACCCAGTAGGCCTCTTCACTCTGCCTCCTCACCACTGCTGACATACCCCACCCAACTGCAGTCATGTGAAAGCTTCTGCAGATGACGAGAGTCATAGTTGTGTGAAATGTCTGAGGTGCACACACATCCACAAAGCTGCACTAACTTTGGCCTGTCTGTCAAGTGATTACTAATCCAACAGATTGTGATAAAATTATCTACCTGCATCTTTTGGAGCTGCTCTCAAAAAACACATTTTTACAGTGCAGCCTTCTTTGTCCAGGTGAAAAAGAGTTCACCTAGAGGAATCAAAAGAGATATGGGCCACTTCAGATTATAATTTGAATATAGCAACAAGATATGGTGTTAGTTTGTGATATATCGATTAGAGCCCTTGCTGTAGTCCAATAAAGTAATTTTCAGTTTTTATTACCTACATATTACTTCACCTCATATCTTAAATGTATTATGATACAAGAAGTTTCAAACAGGCTTATCAGAAAATAGATGTATGTATGAATAAATATGGACTGTGAGATATGAATATGTACATCATGTATAGTAAAAACAATACTGAAAACTGAAGGCTGTGTATTGGATGTGATAAACTGAGAAACTAGACGCTGGATTCCAGAACCCTTCATTTGGGCTAAGCCACTAGGTAGGTGGGTGGATAAGGGCGGGATTCATTTCTGGTGGTCTGGAGCTTAAAGCTGACTACAACTCTACTTCCCTGTTATCTGTATGCATCAAAGGAGAGAGGAAGGGAGGGTTGCACACAGACACACACTGAGAGAGCAGAGAGGACATTATATATTTATTTGACATAACAATGCTATCTGTCAGTAATAGAACCTCTCTATCAAACTATTTACAAGCCCAGCATCAGAAGGTAATTTAAGCTGCCATTTCAGTCTTTCCATTGAGACATTGACAGATATGAAAGCACTTCTAAAGTCTCTCAACTCAACCCTCATCTACGGTGGTATTTTTCAGCTTCTGATTGACTGAATACAAGTGACCAGCAGTGGATAGTGTAGGGTTAGTCTTGTCATCACACTAAGTTTTAACTTCTGTACTATCATCCAGTAATTTAACCAGGCTCTGCGTGTGAGAATATCTATCATCGAATCATCATCATCATAGAACATTTAAACCATCATCCCAGTGTCATCTCTTCATCTCAGGTTTCTGTCTGAAATGCTCCAGTTGCCTATGCATGACAAACTGAAACTCTCTAACAAACCTCTGAAGAGTATCATGAAGGGTGCCGTTTCAATAAAACATCAAATACAATAGTTAAAAACATAACAATTGCAAAATCTCCACAACTGTCAAACCAGAAATAACCAAGCACACATCAAACAGGCTACTATCAGAAATAGTTTTGTTAAATTACTTTTATCAGTATTTGAAGGATGTGCGTTGGACTTGAGCTAAGTCACCTAAATAAAAAGAAAGTAAATTCCCCTTCAGTCGGAATTGATCAATTTCCCGGCTTATGTTATCAGGGATTTCTTTGAACAATTTTGCTATATTGCAGTACTGATTGCAATACTGATTTTCAGTGAGCATTGGAGGGTTTTAGTGCAGCTTTTCAACTCTGAAGGCTGTAAAATCAACCATGCCCAATTGTGGCAGATGACCATTAAGATGTATGTAGTTGTTAGATGTATGTGTTTGGTTGAGAGTCAGAGTGCAAAGCGACTTGATTTAGATGTGTTTTTCAAACTTTTTGATCATTGGTACAACTGTCACTGTTGTACAATAAGCTATGTTCACAAACGTGATCAGACAAACCTGATGGCAGCAAGATCGAGAAAGAGCTCTGGAGTTTTTGCATGAATCTTGACAGGTTCCTGACATCCCATCTGATGATTTGTTGTTTGTTTGGGTCTTAATATATTTAAATTATTTAGGCTATTGTATTATGTATTCATCTAATGCAATATGTATATTGTAAATGCTTTTTCGAGTGATTGTAAGTTCACAGTATTGATCAGTGGAGGGAAGGCGCTGTGCTATAATGTGTCATAATGTTATTATGCTCTTGGTCCAACCTTGCTTGGTGTTACCTCCACACAGTTAGTTCACACATTAGCCATTCTGTCCTCAGTGGATAAACATGCTTCAGTTGCAAATGTTGCCTGTGGCTGTTGAAGTGTGGCAGCTGTTATGTTGCCACACACTGTCACAGATAGCTTTGGTTTCTTAATATGTACTGTTGGCCATGTCACTTCGTGTGGTTATACTTTATTCAGTACTGGAGTACTGCAGGGAAACTACTGCACTCATTTCTGTAAAGAGGTTTTATCTCAAATGGAGGCCTTTGTGTATAAAGTTGGCATTTCAGGCAACCCCCATGCAATTTTATTTTTCAATTCATGAACCTACTTAACAACTTTACCACTAAAGTTGTTGTTTCACCAGATAAATCAGCTTTTTTATGTGTTTGCTGTGCAGCATGGTGTATTGATCGCCTTTATAAATTTGATGACAGATTGTTGTAGAATAGAGTTATCTGTTTCACATATATCCTGCAGATTATTTTTACTTTAACTTTCTTTATTTTTCCTGTGTCTCTGTTTTTTTCCAGGTCCTGCAGAACAGGCAACAGGAAGAACCTGCTAGATGTGTCTTTGGTTTTTTGGTCTGTTCTGGGCGCCTGTCACGCAGGAGGTAGAGCCGTCATCCAACAATCAGTAGCTGGTCCAATCTTACAGACCTAAGAAAACAGTGCTCTGCAGACTTTATAAAACTGAAATGGCCTACAACAGTTGTTAAAAGGTTCTCAAAAGCAAAGTACTTGGGGCAAAAAAATGAGATGGCAGCATTAAGTACTTATTAAAGTAAATTTTGTCTGATACTTGTGAGCAGTGTCACGATCCTATGTTTAGTTTGTCTGCGTTTATTTCCTGCCCTTGGCTTTTATTTTGTTGTCCCTCCTGAGCCACTTCCTGTTCATAGTCTGTTGGTTTATTTACTTACCTTTTCACCTGCTCCTCTATCCTTTTAAACCCGGCTTTCCCCCTCAGTCCTTTGCCAGTTTGACTTCCCTGTTGCTTTGTCACATGTGTTGTCATGATCCATGCTCCTTGGTCTCCCCTGTTTGGACTTTTGTTTCCCTGCTCTGCCTGATCCCTGTTTTTGGACTCTGTCTGGTTTTGTTCTGTGGTTTGGTTACTTTTTTGTTACTGTGTTTGCCTTAGTTTATCCTCACCTGTTACTTTCTAACTTGCACTCTGATTTGGTTGTTCTTGCTTATTCCCTAGCCTGGTTTTGAGTTCTGTTTATTAGTCCTTGTTAATTTATCTTTATTTACTTGTATGCTTCAACGTTGGTTACGCTTCTATCTGGTCCCTGGTCGTACACTACATATATTTCTGTCTAGTCTGAATCCTGTCTGTTTAGTATGTGTGAACCCCTTTTGTTTAGTTGCTATTTTGTCTGACGTAGTCTTTCTTTGCTTCCCTGGCACAGTCGCAATCTAATTTGTCCTCCCCTTTTGGTATTTAAGTTTACATTTGGATTTATTTTGTTTAGTTACTTTGTTAACTTACGCTGTCTGAAAATCCTTGTCCTCCTTGTTGAGTGATTTTTTTTAATTAAATTTATTGGAAGCAGTTTGGTCCTTTAAAGTAAATAGGCCCACAAAACTAAAGTTTGTAGATTCAGATTGTTACTCTGTAAGTTTGTGTCAGCAACACTTTGCACATAAAAATTCTCCTGTTTCCTTATTTAGCTCTACTTTTCTTCAGTTTCTTTAAGAGCTTTAGGTCACTGCACATTTGTTTAACTCCATAAATCTATGTTTCAAGAACTGACTCTATTCTGCATTAGAGAAACCCTTTCTGTATTAGGCCTACACTGCATTACCTAACTTTTGTGGTGGATAGGATCATTATTTAAAATATAAAGTTTTATAGGGTTCAATCATGCATAGATTTCATATCTATTTGTAGTAATCTATAGGATTAATATTGCGAGCAGCAAGTGAATACGTGCAATTGAATGATTAATGGTGGAAGTTATGGTCATTAGTTAAGTTAACACAAAATTTGATCTATTTCAAATATAAGTAGGTTATTAATTAAAAATAACTGTTGGTCATTTGGCTCACTCAGTAGTCAAGTAGCTTTTTCATGTTCAAAATGCGTGATCCTAAAAAACAAACTATAGTTGGGCCTAAGTCATGGCAGGCAAAAAAATGTTTAGAAGGCAGCATGTGTGGACATAGTATTGTACGACTGTTGTATTTTCTCTACTCTGACTTGTACAAGTACTCTATTTTTGGAATCCATCATATCCAAGATGTGATATTGTGAATATGAACTTTAGTCCAAAGATTGGATGTTGTGATTGAGCAACAGGCTTGTGCAGGATTGTGGAAAGGACAGTGTCTCTGAGCCTGCTCACTGCCTTACAGGAACTACTCTTTAAAGACTGTTAAACTGAAGCTTTTATGTGTGTGTGTGTGTGTGTGTGTGTGTGTGTGTGTGTGTGTGTGTATAAGAGAGAGATAAAATACAATGGCCATATTTTTTGGAAACAGAGATTAATTCACTGGGCTCTTTTAGATTCACACATCCAATCATTTTTGGTTTTGGGGTCTTAATGGAATTTGTAATTTTGAAAAAGGCAAAAATATAGAAAAATCACTGAACCCTATAAGCTGGTAACATTTTTTCTTATTATTTTAAGAAAGAAAAAAAAAAAGAAACGAAGCAGCTTTATTAATGAATAGTAAAAGTTGTTTTTTTTCCGGTAGTAAATATCTCATTTCTTTTCTGTTTCATTACCTCATGTCACACATTGTGGTTTTTTTTGGGTGCAGCAGTTTCCTTTCTGTTTTCATATGCTAAAAGTAGTATTACTTTTTACTGCTGTCCAAAACAAAATTAAAACAGATACTGAGAACACAGCAGGTGCAGTGTGCCAACTTTTTAATCTGGAGTTCCAATATTGAAGAAATTCATTAATTCCCACAAAGATTTTATTCTTGCTTCCAAGAAGAACTCGACAATGTAAGTAAACCGCATTGTGACTGAGATGTGTTAAAGCAATTAATTGCAAACTCAAAATTCCTCAGCTTGTGATGCTAGTTGAACAATAAATCTGCTCTCAGTATCATCACCCGCTTTTCTAGTCTTGAATAATTTATTGGAAAATCCTAACTTTAATGCAAGTGTGTGTGTGTGTGTGTGTGTGTGTAGAGTAATGTGTTGATGGGTCCTAACTGCTGTTGTAAGTGGCCTTCATCTAAATTGTTCTGATGGTGATGAAGGAGCTACAGAGCCAAATAACCCTAATACATCAATAAGGTGAAAGGCAGACTATGTCCAGCTGCAGGTTTTTTTCTTTGGTGTCAAACAAAGTCTTTAGTTGGGATGTCAAGAAGTACATTATAGATATAATAGAAGAGCATGTCAAATAAATAGAACAATACAGAATTAGGAATGGTGATTCCATTTGACCAAATATACGCTCACAAATATCCATCCATCACTATTTGGTTACAGTGATACACGAAAGAACATTGTTAAAGCTACAGTATAAAATATTGAAATATGTTGCAAAGGTATCTTATTGTTGAGAGGTGCTGTGCATTTTATTGCAGTTTAAAAATGACTAATACCTGAAAGGCTGTGCAGAATGTGGCATAGTGTTAAAGCAGGGGGAAAGGGGGCCTGGGCTTGATCTCAAGCCTTATACTAGCACAGGCACATCTGGTAAGCATCCCTATGCCTTTTCTGTTTGGGAATTAGGGAGGTTGTTTTTTGCCATGATTCTGAAAAGTGTCACCACAATAGGTCAGTGCTGCCTTACATTTTCTACAAAGCCACTGGAAACGTGTAGTTATTGTTTTAATTCCTCCAATTGTAATTGCTTCATTGTGTGCATTTATTTTTTCACATAATGTACCTTTTTTTTTGTTACTCCTCGTCTTTTCCCATTTCCATCAAATTTGAACAATACATGAAGTATGGAGGTAACCTATTCTAAACGGTAACATGTAACACACCACATAGACCACAAGATGTCACATATTATCTTTTTTTGTAAAAAGCAATGCCCCTGAATATTATATCCCTAGTTTTTCTTTAATGCTTTCAACCTTCTCTACTTTAACAGTATTCATCACAGTTACCAAGCATGTCTGCAATACATCATTCACAAGAAATCTAAAGTAAAATCTTCACTCTTCGTTGCAGTTTTCACTTGACATTTTATTCAACTTTGATGTATTTACACAGCCATTAAATCAATGTAAGATTTGAAATATGAACCTTTTAATCACAGTTGATCTTTTTCAGGCCTTGAAAAGAAGCAGCAACTGTTTTTGTGGTGACCGAGTGCTGAGGCGGGTCCCACAAACTCAATACTCGCCCCAAGTCAGGTCAGGCCTGTCGGAAAATGTAAATAATTGTCTTGACCTGCCACTGTTTACAGTCAGACTCTACAGCTTTCTGCTGCATAGGTGAAACAAACAGTTTCTGAATGTGAAAGTCTGCGAGTGCAGACCCTGCTGTTGGCAAAATATTACACAACTCCTCCCACGCAGATCAAGTAAAACACTGATTAGATTTTATTTGTTTAGCAGACATCAGTTTACTACATCCAGCAACCAGCTTCATTTTTAGCAGGCACTGACTCCTGGTTTAGTTAAGATAACAAATGTGGATGAAGTTTTTATCAGATGTTACCACTGATCATTAACTCCAAAGTGACAAAGTTGTTGGTTAAGGTAAACCGCCTCTGTAGCTGTTGTCATTACTAAGCCAAACACTGTAACTCTGCTGTACAACTACAATAAGACTGAGTACTCACATATGTCCAGAAAATCCAGCAGAGTGACCCTCTACACCTGGACTTTCAGGGATCCCTTCATATCAGATTTAAAAGTAGCATTCTCACAGTTAGTTTTCATTTATATGAACTTTTTAAGCTTATATACTTTATATTCTTTAACCGGGACAATCAATAATTGGGTCATGTAGCTGTGAACAGTGTTTCCGATTAAGTACAGCTGTTTCAACTTAGCAGACACATGTTTAATGAACATGTGTTGTAGTTAAATACAGTAAGTATACGATGAGAGTATTTATATACTGCTAATAACAATAAAAGACTTGAATCTGGGCCCAAAAACTTGATTAGGAGATTCCTATTGAATGTCTGTCTTGTCTTAGTTTAGTCTGACAGGCAGCTCAGGAAAAGTCCTGGTGGTGTCAGACTTCTTCCAACTCACAATTATTGAGGTCACTGTAAACATTCAATGCTTTAGAAATGCTTTTATTTTTCTTATCTGTAATATATTACAAAATGTTATTGTTGAGGTCTATAGAGACCTACTTGGACCTACTTGGTCTTTGTCCAGACGTGCAGTGTGAATTTTAGGACCTTCTGTACAATTCTAAACTATTTCCAATGAATTGGATTTGCTTCAGGTGAATTCCAGTCAAGTTCCAGACTCTTCTCCAGAGACAAAAAAACGCTTGCATGTCTTTGGACTGTGGGAGGAAATCCGGTGAGAACATGCAAACTCCACGCAGCCAGTGGAATCAAACCAGGGACCTTTTAGCTGTGATGCAGCAGCACTAATCTCTCCATCACTTTGCTGCCTAGTGATTTTTTTACACTTTAAAACAACAAGACTTTTTTTTTTTTTCAAAAAATTGAGTCAATTTTTTTTCCAAAGTGAACCTAAAGGACAAATTTAGTCTGTTATTATACATTTGTCATACTGCTCTCAGCGTCAGCATCTCAACTCTCTGCTGTAAGCTTTGCATAAATATACTGTACTATACTGTTTAGTATGATTGTCCTGTAAGTCATGACTTGTCAAAACCACAAACACATAATAAAAACTTGCAATACATGAAATGATTCAGTGCAGGGGTGACTCAGATGATAATGTTTCACTATTTGTAATGTTCAATGACAATATGTATTCATTCACATGATTTTAATGTGAAAGCTGCAAACAGAACAATGTACATAGGACATTATAAAATGTTTATTATGCTCCACTTTTCCTAGTCCTTAAGTCTGTTTTTAACACTTAATAAATTTGCTGTGTGTCATCATACATTTTTTGTAAACCCTCAAATGTTTACAATGTTGGCAGGTTAATGAGGCTATTAGCAAGCTTGTAAAAAGCACTTCCACACCTTCAATAAAAATCATGTCATCTTTTTCCGATTCTGCCATAACCCCAACCCTAAAGGCACGTCTTAACCCTGAACCAACTATTTGAAGGGGTGAGAACCGTTATACTGTATGTGTCATTTTGCTCAAGTGGTCCTCACTCTACTGGCCACACAACAGTGCGCGCACACACACACACACACACACACACACACACACACACACACACAAACATCAGTGTTAGGACATTCATTGACATAATGCATTCCTTTGCGGTCACCCTAACCCTACCCCTAACCTAAACCCTATTTTACCCCTAAAACCAAGTCTTAACCCTGAATCAGCTGTTTGAAGGGCTGCAAGTACAGTAAGTGAGAACTGTCCTCATGTTGTCAAAATGTCCTTATATAAGTGGTAAAAAATGAACTCAGTGGATATGGTTTTGTTGGTGCTAGAAAAAACGTTCCCTCAAGGTTCTAAAATGGTTTGCTATTAATAACCTTTTTATAGGTTCAACACAACATCATTTTCGCCTTTTAAGGCGAAAATGATGTAACGTAAAATATACTGACATATAATATGTATGTACTTGTTTCGTTTTTACTTTTGCCGCAGCCTTGCTGTTGTTCTAGTGTTTCTATTTCTTAAGTACTCAATGGTCACCATGGTAATTTTATGACGGGCGGGATTTGGGCGGGTTCTGGGCTGTGATTGGGCTACTTTGTGTCAATCAAATGTGGAGCCACTGACTGGACGATCCCGGAGTGAGACAGTGCGGGAGGAGTTGGGTGTTGCCTCATTCTCCGAGCTGAAGGATTCCCATTTGAGTCACGGACCCGTTACACGTCGTGTTATCCGGCCCTGTCGCTGCTAACGTCTTCTGAAGTCTGCGCCGAAAATACCCGTCCAGCTGACCACCATGGGAGTCGAAGGCTGCACCAAATGTATCAAGTACATGCTCTTTTTCTTCAACTTCATCTTCTGGGTAAGCAGCCTTTTTCCAAATTAATTTATGGTGTTGACGTCGTTTTGCAGCGACGCCTCTCTTATTTGCGGTTTCGGGTTGTTTTGACTGGCAGACCGTTATGAATGAAGGTTTCTAGAAACGATGATTTTTTTTTTTTTTTTTTATCTCGCAGCTTTATTTTTTTTAACATTAGTCCCGCTGCATTAGCGCGTCGGATTCTAGTGGAGAATGTGGCGTAATTGGGGAAAACAAAGTGCTGCAAAAACCAGTACACTTTAATTTAATTTACGTAACTACAGTTCGCAGGGGGGCTGATCGAAACCACGATCGGAACTGGGGATGCTTCAGGTTGAAATCAGAATAAAAACAGACGTAGTGCCTTTAGTTCCATAACGACACATCCAACCAATAGTTTCAATTTGTTGGGACGTAAATCATGTGGTTCAACTGTTCAGAATCACATATTAGGCCACTGACCGAAGCTCCGACCTGATAATGGGGCAGAATTGTAAGTGAACAAGTCTAACGTTAAAGTCTGGGTGGTAAAGGACGCTGACTTAGTTTTGGGTATTGGCTTTGTTTGGATAACGCCCTTCGCCCAAGTGTGTGTGTGTGTATGTGTGTGTCGTTTTCCTTTCGGTAGCCAAGGCCCTGTGTTGGGTGACGGATTACGGAAACATTTATTGGTATCTAGCTTTTACTTACCAATGTAAGATGTGTAAGAACAAAGAACTCCCTCTCTGATCTGTTTACTGTTCTAATTAAATTTTTTGTCCCCTCATAAAAAATCATAGTTGTAAAGGTGATATATGTTTTAATTATTCAACAACTCAAATACACAGCAAACAGAGTGGTCTTTAGACCACGCACATCAACAAGCGAGCTGGCTTGTAGGCTGGTTCGAAACTGAGTAGAAAACTAGCTCAGTTAAAGCCAAGTTAATAAAAGTGCAACAAACTTTGTTAGTTTGGAGAAAACAAGATATTACTGATGTCGACCACTGCACAGCAGTCAGTAATGATCTGTAATGATCTTACATACGAGTTTACAAGTCTACAATGAGTTTTCACAGGGACACTTGTCACTTTGATAATTCTAAGGTAAATGGTAGAATCGCAGCGTTCCACATACCAAAACAGCATCTTAGAGGAGGATTTTGCATTATGTTCCACAAGCAAAAGCTAAACTATTTTTCCAGATGACCCCACCTTGCTTTGTATTGGCATAGCTGTTAGCTCGAAGAACTGGCTCTATTCAAACTTATTAAGTTGGCATTGTTGGGAAGGTGATGATGGTGAAAAGAGCAAATGTGAGTAGATTCTGCACTAGGCAAGGAAACACTAAACGCCAGTGATTTGTAAAGGATTTGGATTTCTAAACATGGAAAAGCAGCATAGATATTTGTTGTAAAATATACACAAGACCTGTACCGACACAATTTTCTACCCTTGGAAAAGTAAACCTTACCATACAAGGGATGTGTTCCCATTGAATCTATTTCCAAGTAGGGAAAATATCTAGATTTGTTGAGCTCCACAGCCAATTAACTTCCTTAATCAAATATTTAATTCACCTTGTCTGTTTGTTTAGTCTTGTTGGTTTAACTGTAGTACATATAACAGCAAAAAGGAAATACAATGAGAATGTATACAAATGTTTCCAGTGATGCTGAAGTCAATGAAACATCTCTAGAAATGTACATTTATGGGAAGGCACAGCTGTCAAATGATTTGACTTTGCTTTACTTCATGGTAAATGGTCTACACTTATATAGCATTTTTCTACCTATTGGCAAATCACTTTACCAATTGATCACTTTCAAAGCACTTTACACTGCTTCTTATTCACCCATTCACACTCACAAACCCACACACACCGATGGGGGAGCTGCTATGCAGCTGGCTAAAGCTCACTAGGAGCAACTAAGTTGCGGTTCAATATCTTCCTCAAGGACACTCGACATGTGACAAGAGGAGCCGGGGAATGAACCAACAACTGCAAAATTGTTGGACAACCGCTCTACCTTCCTGCACCACAGTCGCCCCATATTTATTAACCCCAATAAAATAAATTGTTGTTTACAGCTACTATATTCAAAACATATACTACTTGGGTGTAGAGGCGATCTTACTCGTATCTGTTGGTCCAACAATTATTCACTCCAGAGATCATTGTACGGGCAAATTTTCTCAACTTAGCCGATAACAGACTAATTTCACAAACACAAAATAGAGGAAACCCTGGTTGGCTCATACATTGGGGGTTCAGCATCTTGCCCAAAGTCACTTCATTGTATGACTCAGTGACCCTGAGACTCTACTACAGCAGCCCTATGAGGAACTAAAAGTCCTTTTTTTTAATGTATCTGTCATGTTCATCATGTAAAATTAGTTACTTTAAGAAGAAGTGCCTCCCACCAGTATTACACCATATTCTATGACCCATAATGCTGTGACCTGTAGCGGTGCAACAGTGTCACGTCGATTCAAACCACAGATGCAAAGTTGGCCTTTTTCGGGTTATTACTCAGTAAAGGAAGTATAAACAAAGCAGGGACACAAGAAGTGCAATTTTTATAGTTAAAGATATGATGCCATTTTAGAATGGAAAAATTGAGTTTTAAAAGCTAATGAAAGTGGTCAGGGTGGAAAAATTTCACGCAGAAGGCAAACGATAAGTGGAAGAGCAGCTGTACACATCTGCATGACTACACCATTATGTAGGATTTCAATTAACCAAAACTAAATCTTTATAATTCAAATGGAAAGGCATCTTGTGGAGTTTCCTTGTAAGCATTAGATTTAGTGATATTTAACATAACACATATTCTTTATGCTTTAGATCTAACAAACACGTTGGATGTCTTCCCTTCCTTGTTAATCTTTGTAAATGTATACAGTCACAGATCGTGATCACACTTAAGGCCAAGTCACCCAGCCCTACTCCAGAACTCTGTGAACATGAGACTATTATACAGCAGCCTGACAAACATCAGCTTCTGTCTCTGTAGCATCACTTATTAGTTCAGTTCTTCAATGTAAACCTTGGATCAACAAGTCATGGTAATTGGTCAGTTTTATTGTTTTTGTGTGTGTGTTTTTTATCTAAGTATTTCATATTTTGTTGTGTGGGTGTGGCTGTTCAAAATGTGTGGTAAAGCAGTATTTATTATTGTTACTAACCAATTTATTACTGTACATATTAGGATCAAAACATCCTAAAATTTTAGTCCAGACTAAGTAAGAAGTGAGCTGGGTTGGTGATGACTCATTTGCAAACCTAGTCGGTAGGCAGCCAGTCTACCAACTGAGCCATAGCCGGCAGTGGCTCAAACACAATAAACCTTTTAAAAACATGTTAGTTTCACAAGGACTAGAAATGTACTCAATTACAATGCTAAAAATATTTTTAAAAAGTGTCTTATGTGACTCAGTGACTGTGTGACTCAATCTCAAAATGTTCATCACAAGTGACTTAAATGATGACGTTAGTAAACTACAGCATCCCTCTTATTTCTCTTTTCTTTTTAACACATCAGCCATTTTAGTTTAGCTCTAAGGAGCTTTGTGAAAGGATGTGTTAGAGCAGACAAGCCAATTCCATCTGAACACACCCTTTTGACTGCAATATGCAGTTGCGTTTGAGTCGTGAAGGTTGGCTCTTCAAAAAGGAGAACCCCTGTTTTAATCAATCATACTGGAAACAGTGGGTTTAGAGGCACCAGAAGTTGGGTGGGGGTCTGTGGGGTGGTAAATGAGTTTTGAGCCGACAACCCCCCACTCCCTCTCCTTTAGAATGTCCGGCATTCTACAACCCTCTGTGTGCAAAAATAGACACAGGAGGAGTGAAGAGATAGCTGTGAAGAGAACGCGGGCCTATGTCTCACTAGATAATATTTTAAGCAAGTAAAGTAAAGTAAGTTTTTTTTTTTTAAGAAGTAAGTTTTACCCTGTTTCCTGTGATTCATCATTATTTACTGTGTGACATTTCCTGCCTTAGAACACCCGACAGTTTCTTAACCTTTAAGTATTAGATTTTAGGGGAAGCCTGATTTGCCTACACTGTTAGACGCATGTAGCTATATTAGGTGCCACCAATAGCGCTGTGGTGCACTAATGGTGGCAGCATGGTGTCTGTTGAATTGAGTTAAACATAAACTTCTGTGTGTGGTGTGTGTGGGTCAGTTAGATGTTTATAAATTATATTAAATTAAACAGCTAAGAAGGCATCACTCAGGGTATCAGGTGCATAAAAAAATTTACTTGGGTTGAAGAGCACATTCTGAGTGGTGGGAATTAGGATGTCCAATGTCCCGTTAGCACAACAAAATAATCCTATTCAAATAAGCTACTTAGCAGTTTGTTACACAGGTATGGTCTGTAAATTAGGCTGATTAGTCTTAGTCTTAGTTTTCTGAAGCTACCAAACAATGTACTTAACAGGACCATAAAGGTGTAACGGTTGTATAGTCTGACCTTGACCTCTGACCTTGAAAACCTAATGGAATTCAGTTTAGCATCATAGAGAATCACTGGTGTTCATGTTAAAAGGTTGTTACCAGTGCATGTTAGATTAATTAGGACATTTATTATCAAAATGCTTCAGTGAGTCTTCTGCGTGTCATTTCCCCCAGACAGCTCAACAGACATGACCAATCGTTGAATGATTTGCCCACTCTTGCTTACTAATGTAATTCTTGCAACTACTTCCCCCGAATTTCATCAAGTGTCAATGATTGACTTTTAAGATTAGTTGTTGTTCATCTCCAAGTTGTCCGTCTCATAAAAATCATCAAATGGGTTTATATGGAGTAACCCGTTTACACCATTTTAATCTGTAGCTGGCGTGGGACCTCTAGTGTTCATGGTGACTGGTGGTTGTATCTGACTGCATGACATCCTAGATTTCAACTGTGTTTTGTCTCACTCTTCTACATACAGATGCAAATTCTATAACTCACAAAGTCTGCCAGAAATCTATTTTGTCTCCTCTAACCATCATGCAAGTGACTCATCTCAGTGGCTGATCAGAAGTTTGCCTAAAGTCAGTAAGTGACTCTCTGTGTGTGTGGGTTAAATTGCACCCTTCCCAGATATGGTGTTGATCTGGTTGCTAGGCAGCAGCTGGCCTCAGCTTTGGAATCACCCTCACTTAAACGGTGAGGAGTGTGGTGAGGAAGTGGGGGTGGCTCAGATTGTTTTGGTTTAAAGTGTTTCTCAGAAACCACAGTTAGCTGGTTTAATTTAGACACTCTTTGAGTAAATTATCTATTTATAATGTTTGAAGTATCCCCAGTCATGTTTCGAGGGGCCGCCTAACGACCATAGGGTTGGAAGTTTGTGCCCAGTGGGCACCAGTGGGTTGTTTCTCCTCTCTTAGGTGCCCCTTTACTTGTCATTGTTTTCATGCTGAGATATACGCAGATTTGAGTTATATTTAGGATTTCTTTGTCTTGGGCCAAACAGGAAGGTGTATGTCAGTGGAAAGCACAGATTTTCTTCAGTCACAAGGTTACACATTACTATGTCGGGTTTCCCTTAGGAAAAAACAGGCTGAACAAAGAGACTTTCACACCCTATCTGCTTAATCTGTTACATGTGTTTTTACAAATACACACTCATATATTGCTTCCCTGTAACTGAAGCCTGTTTTACATACAGTATAAACTCTGGACAGTGTCAGAAGACATCAGGCCCAGACTGTCTGGAGTTGCATTTCACAATAATCTAGATAAAAGTTACTTTTCTGCGCTGTGGGAAAGTTTCACAAGTTTTATAAAACCTCCATAAATTAAAAATCCATCCAGAAACAGTAAAACAAATGGCTGAGAGCTGCCGTGGCCATATCTAGCTTTTTTTTATTACATCCATATTTAATTTATGTGACATTAGTGGCAAGCTAGCTAGATAGCCACTATGCTAAAAAAAACCAAGGGGATCCATCATCGGACTGACTGTGTTTTAATGCCCTTGCAAGTTACCAACCCAGTTACTGTAAATCACTATATTTGTCAAGTAGGTAAGTAACTTGATTTCTATGTCTGACTTATTTTTTAACTATGGCTTACAGATTTTAGCTGAGTAGTAGAAGAAAAAGGTGCTTTAAGACTTTTCTATAGATGTACTTATATAGTATGTATTTATTGTATGTATATATATTATTCTCTATTTGATGTTTGTCTGTAACAGAGCACACCGAAAGTGCAGATAGATACAATGTTCCTCCTT
Organism: Channa maculata; assembly: GCA_020496755.1. Taxonomy (NCBI): domain Eukaryota; kingdom Metazoa; phylum Chordata; class Actinopteri; order Anabantiformes; family Channidae; genus Channa; species Channa maculata. The sequence goes on along the minus strand of JAHZUS010000052.1, from coordinate 22,804 downwards.
TTTACTGTTCACACTGTCTGGATTTTAAAACAATCAACAGAGCAAGGAATAGTTTGGACTTTTAGGGTACCTCTGTTCAGATTTGGTCAGACTGGTCAGTCACAGCTTTAGTCAGATTGGTGTTCAAGGGAAATCGGGATTTTCTAATCCCCTGCCCACAACACAGAAACCAGGTTTTCCATTTACATGACAGATTTGAAATAACCTTATGGGAGAAAACCAATTTTAACCTGTTTACTTACATGCATGTAAACACATTGATTAACTTTAAAAAGACGTGATCAATATATGTGGTTGATAAAATATCAAAAAAATAAGTTGCTTGTTTACTCTGAAAACAACAAACTATGATGACTTGCAAAAAGGATTTGTAAAAATCTAACATCAGACCTTTAGATGACAGTATATAAAGCTCTAAAACTTTAAGTGTTTCTGGCTTAGGAAGAATTTCACTGACGTTCCCTCCCATCCTGCTTGTTCTCTCATGTTTAGTTCCAGTTATTGAATTATGTTTAAACAAATTAAATTGCACAGATACAAGATTCTTCTGGTCTTCTGTGTAACCCTAAGTATGATGCAATGGGGGAGTCCTCTTATTACTCGTGTTTTATTAGCTTATACAGTATATGGATATTTTAACTATTTTAAAATAAAGCAGCTTGTTAAAAACAAATGAACATGATACATATTCCTGTTAGAAGCTGGAAGCAGCGGTTATGTTAGAAAAAGCTTTAAGTTTGACCACAGGCAGCGAGGTGACCTTTGACATCCTGTGGGGATCTGCTTCAAAACCTGCTTCAAAACCACTCACTGTGCTCAACATGTGCTATGAAAATGTAAAAATGACAGCAAACATGAAAAACATGACCTATTTGATATAGTGCAGTGTACTGAATGAACTAAGATTAAACAAGAGGGGAAAAAAAAGACACAAAAGAATTACATGTGTTGTCTTGTATGTTGCAGCTTGCAGGGTGTGTAATCCTGGGTGTCGCCCTGTGGCTAAGACATGATCCCCAGACAAGCAACTTGCTGGAGCTGCAATTTGATGGAGCCCAAGCCCCCAGCACCTTCTACATAAGTATGTATCTCAACTGATCTATCTTCATTAACTATTTCTAGTTCATTAACTTCATTGCTAATTAGCTGCATGTGTCTGTCTTTTTTCTGACGATCTCTTGCTCAAACCTGTAGACAGACTTTGTGGCAGACCCTGTGTGTTCATTTGCATGCTTAAAGATGCTTAATTTGGTGCTGCATGTCACATTTTTTGATTTTTCAAATAGCATGTATTATGGTCCTTTTGATTTAATTTTCCGTAAACATTAAGTAAATTTTACATATACCCAGTTCAGAAGCTTTCCATATAAAATGTGCATTATTCATCATCCAGTTACTCAAATTGGCTGAATTGTGGCCTCAACATTTACCACCAACCTCTTGTTCGAGGGCTGCATTCTTCAGTGCAGTGGTGAGGGATAAGCAGCGACAAGGCTGTCTCATTTCGAAGGTTTCTTCAAATGCAGGCAACAAATGCGACAATTTCTTCACGTTAATTTATGTGACGTCAGTAGCTAGAGCCACTAGTCATAACAAGCTACATTTGTAAGAAACCATCTCTACATGTGCTAAACGTATGGAGTAACATCCGGTGTGAAAAATGAAAGGAAATTGGTCCAGTTATAGTGTAAAAACAAAAGGCCAAGGCCAACTCTTAAGGTCATGGAGAATGCTATGCAAAGTCGGATAGGCCAGCTGGGGAAAAAAGAACGAGATACCTCATTTAATGGACGATGATTTCTGCGTGTAGGTGGTAGAAACCAAACTGAGGACAGAGTTCAGTCAACTGTTTATATAAAATATAATAATAAAAATATCTCAGTTAAAGAGCTACTCCACAAGCTTGCATCAGAAGAGGAAATGAAATTAGAATCAGATATGCTGGTTCGAGCCAAGGGCAAAGTCACTCAGAAAATGTTGCGACTATGCCACCTTTTAAAGAGGCACATCAGCACATAGAGGAAGCCAACAAGGCAAGTGAGGATGTAAGTCCAGAAGACAGTGTGTCTGTGGTGTTCTCTAGGAGATCCACGAAATCCAAAAGAAGTTCTTAGTGCTCTGTTGCAGCTTCAGCTTCATCAATACGTCTTAAGGCTGAATTAGAAAGGGCAGCTCTATTAGCTAAGGCTGAGGCATTAAGGCAAAAACACGCTTTAGAGGAACAAGAAGTTAAGCTTTAGGCAGAAAAGGAAGAATTGGAAACAAAATTAGAGCAAGGAAAGAACAACTGGAAGTGAAAGCTGCTCTGGCTGCTAGTAATGCTCAACTTTAGATCTTTCAGAAATATGAAATATTTCCTATGATGCCATAGGTGCGATACTTATGGTGCTGATTTGGTGAAGCTTAGAAACTGACATATGTGTGAAAAATAGTTACTGACTTATGTGACAAATCAGGCTAAACATTTAGTATAACATACAGATGGCTGTTCTTTCAGCATAATTATAGCAATTAGTGATTAGAAAATCTCACTATGGTTAACACATTTACGTGATCACTGTGGGCAGAGCTCAAATTACCCCATGACCGTTTTGTGCTTTTGCTTGGTTGACAGGTATTTTAATGGTCAGCTTTTATTTGCCAAGTTGTATTTGCGTGTAACGATCCAGTGAAAGAGCTGTCCAAAGTATCTCACCTCAGTGAGGCCTTCCCACTGCTGCAGCAGTGTGTGTGTGGGAGCCACCCCTCCCTCTGTTAAACAGAAAGGCAGACAGTGGAGAAACTGCATCGGAGACCCCTCAGCTAAACCTTCACATGTGTTAATCTTAATCTTCTAATGCAAATAAATGGATGTGAATCAGTCAACATTCCTACTTAGAACATTTTGCTCTGCTCTCACTTAGCTACAAATAAATAAGAAAAATCTGGTTTCAGATGTTATATATGCCCTCAATGTAGCAGCTCTGACAGGGGTGGGTTTAACCTCGCATATTCAATTTCATGTGTGAACATGAAGTCAGAACTGACACAGTTGCAACACTGTTTGCCAAACTCTTCATTACAAACTGTGATCACATTATTTTGTTGTGTTTCTAATTAAAGATATTGTATATTTTCTGTATGTCTGTTCACGAAGTGTTCTGTTGACTGTTGTCAGTAACAACACCTCCTGAAGAGGCTTCTGGTATGGAAGGAGTTCTTCTGCTACCAGCTAAAGAGGTTTTCCTTAGCATTAATTTGCCTTTGGGATTAGTATAGTCACCATTAGACAGTAGATTCTGGTAAACCTAAACTTTGGCCAATATTTCTAGCTATCTCATCGATCTTGTTGATAAACAGCAACACAAAAGCACAGTTGAAGGAAAGTTGCTGGAAAGGTGTGGACAGCTTTGTGGACATCTATCTATCTAGAGAGAGAGAGAGAGAGAGAGAGAGAACCAAACATCTATTAATAATAACATTAAATAAAACCTTAGAATTTGGACTTTAACCACATGGGATTTTGTTATTACTAATCTCAAACTGTAGAGTACAGAGGTAGGTCGATAAATGAAGGATCCCAAACATTGTGGACAGCAGTGTATGTCCCACCCACATCATGACAATTCCTCTAAGTGTTTACATTGCTCAGTTTGTTTGGGATTGCTAACATTACCACTAACATGCTGCGTCTCCACCAAACAAATACTTCACTAGGCTTTGCAGGTCATTTTGCAGACTTATCCTTTTTTCTTAATGTATCTTGTCCTCGATCTGAGAAGCACTTACTCAGCTATATCCTTGGATGATGGACAGAGAAAAGCTTTTTTGATAGAAAGAGAGAGAGTGTACATTTGCTTGTATATTTACCTGCATGGGGAAAACTTTGGGAAAGCCTGCTATCTTGGTTTTCAGTTTTGTTCAATGCTTCCCATTTTCATTCTCCTGCACAGACATGCGGTTGTTCAGTTCATGGATTACAATTGATTATTGTGGTGATTTGGACGGTAAAAGTGCAACTACATTCAGTTGCAGAAGACAAAAAACACAGGATATTTGTGTTTGTTTGTTTGTTAAAATAGGTTTAGCCATCAGTATATTCCTCTACCTAATCAATGAAAGCTACCTTAAAGTTATAATGAAAGGAGAGTACAGCCATTACCACTTTATTCTATTGGTATTAAATTCAGTATAAATAATGTTTCTTTGATGTTGTGACAGTGATGTATGTTATGATTGATCTACATTAAATATTAATGAGCAGAAAAAGTGGATCTCTTAATCTAAGAGTCCCTATTGATCTAGATAAATGTGCTATTCATTATTAGGTTATTAATTATAAAATGAAATATAAAATATTGGTTTTGTAAGACTTAATAGCTATAAACCTCTTTTTATATTTATATATATATATATATATATATATATATATATACCTAAAGAATGGGCATTTATTTTCTTTTAGTTACTTGTCAATCTGTCATTCAGCATTAACCTCTACATTAGCCAATCATTACTCAGTTTTTCCTGTCTGCGTCAAGAAGCTGAGTCACTTGGCTTGGTGATGAAGAAAAGGGACCAGAGAAAGGAAAATATAATTTTAATGTGATGTAGAATTTGTATGTTTGCAAAATGAATAACTGAAAGACACATCAACAATGGTAGCAGATTGTTTCCGTGTGTCACTCCTCTCTTTTATGTCCCGTTAAAGACGTGTAAAGAAGTGTGAAACTCGAGGCTGTGATGGTCAACTTTTCCTCCATTTTGTTCTCAACTGCTTCAAGTAGTGGAGCGGGGCAGTAAACAACTCTTTGTGTTTTCGTTTCTACTGGAATCAAAACGATCTGTTTGGCTCTCGCCAGGCTGCTGCTCACACTGCATTAGAGGATATTTGCAAAAGAGGTGTGTATCTGGGTGCTATTTTGAAAGAGTTCTGCTAACTGGGGGGTGCAAAGCTGGGTCTCATTCACAATGAATAGCAGCTGTCACTGGCCCAGCTTTTTAAATTGGCATGTGTGAAATCAGTTTGTTTACTGGCTGCCTGAGAGGGCTGCACAAATTCTAAAATGAACACACCTCTGTGCTCTCCAGGGAATAAATAAGTCACAGCTTTGGTTTTGCAATATAAAAGAGAAGAAAATGGTGATGCATCCTATCCACTGTGATTAACAATCCACTACATAAAGCCTCCCTCTGAGCTTCAAGGAGGAAAAAGAGCTAGTTGTTATAGGAAAATATTCTTCACTGACCCCCTCTTCCCATCCTCCTCCTTGGCTCCACCCCTTTTTTTTCTCTATGAAAGTTCTCCTCTCCCTCCCCTTTGCTCACTTTCTTTCCACTGTGGATCACCATTACTTCCCCATCTGGTTGTATTTAGTGTTGCGCTGTCTTACTTCTCCTTATTTTTCCGCTAGTCCTTCCCTTCCTCTATATCCGTCTGCCTTTTCCCCCCTCCCCTTCTGTTTCTGTCCCCTGCTGCCAGGAACTTTTCAATATGGAGCCCTACATCTTCCTTTCTTTTTGTCTTGTTGCTACCAACTCACAGATGCAATTACCCAATGGCAGTTGCCTCTAGCCTTTCTACTGGATTAAACATACTTTTTTTTTTTTACCCAAACAAACAGGACCAGCTTCAACTAATGAATAAACTGAAAGTGTGGTCATGTGTTTTTGTGTAGATAAGTTAATGCACTTGGCATTAAGTTTGAAAAAAAAAAAAAAATTAAATTGATGTCTTAGCTCCTGTTAAGTCATGTTGTTTTCAAGTTCTCTCTGTAGCAAATTTGTTAAAGGGTCATTTTTTTCCCATACTTCATAATCAAGTCTACTTTCGTAAGAAAAGAGAACCTGTCACAAGAGTGGTGGTTAAAAATAATTATATAAAAGCAAAACTAGGCCTGTTTGAATAACTGACACTAACAAACTCAGTCTCCAAAACTGAAACCAGACAAAAATAATGATGTGAAGTGGATGAAGAGATAAAAACTGAAAAAAACAAAAACAATGTTGTTGTTTTGTTTTGGCTGTGGGGTGGCTCTACTTTTCTCTTAGAAATTTTAAATCTCATGCCAATGCTGCAATGTTGAGTCACGTCAACCTCCCGAATACAGTGGGAGAATTAATGAAAAATATCAGCTGTTGGCAGAGAAGCAGGAGAAGAATTTTAAGTTAGCAAATGTATTACATAGAGGACAGATGGGTGTGGCAAGAGAGGGAGAGGCTGAGATTGCTAAACAGCATCACTGGACGACTGTGTCAGACTGGAGAGCCACAATAAAAGAGATGGAGGGAGCACTTGGTCAGCCACTAAGATATCAATTTATAAATTAGCCTTTGTGAGTGTGTGTGTGCGCGTGCGCGTGCACACGCACACACACCACTTCTCTATGGGTAGAAAAGAGGTGGGGGATGTGATATGTAAGGCACAGGACCAGTTAGTGGTCCAGAATTGAATTATTTCTAAGCTGACAAGGAGGAGTAATGATGCTGTGGCTGATCATTTCCCTCAGAGCTGCATTCCCAGCCTTGTACAAGCACAGTAAGAGAGTGGGACAACGCCTCAGTGCTCACTTATACCAAAATGTGCACTTCAATTTTTATGTATACATCAATATTTGTATGCCAACAAAATCATTTAGTTGAATAAAATTGATGTGGGGGTTTTGTTGCTTATGCAGCTCCAAAATATTCAATATTAATTTAATTTTAAGACAGAGAGATTTTTCAAACTAAAATGTGGATGGCCAGGTTGTTTTATTTCTGTTTTCTATTGGTTTTAATTTTACAATGCCTTTTTTTTTTTGGCCATTGTTTTTGTATGTTGGGATATTATTCAAGGATCATCTGTTGCTGTAACAAAAATTGGGTGTTTAATAGTATCATTGTAATTTAAAGCACGCTTAATCACATTTTTTTTTCCAAATGTGCACAGTTGCTTATTTTATTTAGAAAATCAACACTTTTTATAAGCTAATACTTATATCTCACATATAATGGCCTTCTGTATGCACATAATTGGTAGTGTGTTTGACTTCTTACCAATGATTTCTCACAAATGTGTCGAAAGATTTCTTTGCACTTAAATAGAAACTAAACTACTCTACAGACAACACAGTTAACTGTTTACTGCCAAGTTGTATATTTACAGATAATTTTTTCCCAACAGAAACATTATTTCCTCACAGACTTACCAATACATTACTAGAGGAAGAAAATTGTATTATAAAAAACTTATTTGTAGGAAATAATTTTTGTGGTTTGGACTGTTTTCAGTCCAACCACATGACTTCGGCAAGATGTAAATGTTTCTAAAGAGACAGTTGAGCAAACTCCTCTGTCTTGCATCAAGTCAAACCTTAACCTGCAAGCATGTGACCACATAAAACCTGAAACACATGGATGTTATGTGTTTGTGAGACGACTAAAAAAAAAGCAAGCGCAGAACCTGCTTCATGTCATGAATGAAAAATGATGTATTCGGTTATGAAGCAGGCGCTTGTGTGAGAGAACAACTTCCTGTGTGAACATAACTGTAACATGACTCACTTTCTTCTACTGGCATACACACAAGACTGCACCCCCTGCTGTCCATCCGAAGTTACTGCGTAGATACAGGAATTAAGTACTTAAAAACCACAGTGGTTTTTAAAACCACTTAAAAACCACAGTGGTTTTTAAGTGGTTTTAATGGTCTACATTTGTGTAATAGGTATTTACACAAGCTGACATGTCTCTCAGAAGCTGATTTTGAGAGACAGATAAGTACGCTGTCTAATGTGCTCCATATCCCTGCAGTACTTGTACGTGTGTTTTGCCATTCTTTCTAATCAGTCAGTCTGTCCTGCCCATCAGGTGTGCACATCCTCATTGCTGTCGGAGCTGTGATGATGGTGGTCGGTTTCCTTGGTTGCTATGGTGCCATCCAGGAGTCCCAGTGTCTATTGGGAACTGTAAGTCATAATGACATTTAAAGGGACCCCGTAGAATTATAGTCATAGCACCATGGGAATATATATTTATGAGTGGGTATCGATTTTGTTAAGATTGTGAAAGGACATTTAATAAAAACACTGATGTAAACAAATCTGGACTTTAAATCCTTGATACTTAAAAATTGTCTTTGCAGATAAAAAGTGTGAAATACACTTGACATTATTGTTAGATTTTAAGGTTACACACAGTGTGTTTTTGGGAAACTGAAAAAACTTTTGCTTTTTGCAAGGAAACATCACAAGGGATCTTTCACTTATTTTGCGCTATGGGGCAGTTGAGTAAAGAAAAACTTTAAGTGATGACAGTCATGTGACATTTGTGTTCTGTCCTGCAGTTCTTTGCCTGCCTGGTGATCTTGTTCGCCTGTGAAGTTGCAGCTGGAATATGGGGATTCATGCACAAAGACACTGTAAGGAGGCTTCTTATGAATCCTCGATAACCTGGAAATTTTAGGCCAGATTTTACAATTTAATGCTCTGTACCATGTAGGACTTTCATTTTCACAACTAATGTTTAAAGTCTGATCAACAGTATGTTTTTTTACATGCAGATGTAGCAGGTTTGTATAAGGAACATTGTGTGTGCGCACAATTTGACAATTTGTTATATGAATAGAAGCTGTGGGGGTTTGAGTAATTTCACTTTTTTTGTGGATAAAATTCTGTTATTTACAGGTTATTGAAGAGTATCTGTTGCTGTCAGTGTTTATACACTAATGAGTTGTAGGGATAAACTTTACTAGGTTTTTTTTTTGTCTTTTTGATGATGCTAAAGATCATTATCCATCCAGTTTAGTAGTTAAGAGAGAAGTAAATGTGATGTATAGTTGTGAAAGATAGTAAGATTTAATAGTTAAAATCCCCCTCTGTTTCATAACCACTTTTACATTTTTGAACTTTAGTTTGTCTATGAAAGACTGAGTTTAGGTCAATCTTTAATCTATTTGTCATAAATAGATTAAAGGTTTCACAAATCTAAAAAGTTTGTTTTAGGCATTAACAAAAAGAAAGCTCAGATCCACACATTTTTTCATCCACACAGCATGAAATCAAGGAAAAAGGAATGTATTTTATAATAACCATAAAACAAACTGGTACAAATACCAGTTTGAGGCTGAGCCCATTTTAACCTCTGTGTTCCTGTTTTAGGTGTCAAGTGAGATGGTCAACTACTATGACTCTGTGTATGACAAAGCCATCAAAGAAAGCTTAACTGACAGGGAAAAGACAAAGGCTGCTGCCACTGTGCTCAAAGTTTTCCATGAGACGGTATGAACACACTATATATTTCCTTAATGTTCGTGTAAGTGACGTGAAATCCAAAATGTGATTTAATATACAAAAAAACCCTCCCCTCTGCCTTTGAAAGATGGTTAGAGGGTAAACTCTAAGGTTGTTGTTGCAGTCTGTTGTGGACATGTAAAAGCACAGAACCTTAAAAAATCATGTGAGAGCGGGGAGCCTTCAATGGAGTGGCAAGTGACCCAGATACATGAGCTGTAATACATGAACACACCACAAGGATGAGCTGTGCCAACTCTGGAGACACTGTCATGAGAAGTGCATTTTTTAAAATATTAAAGCATAATAATTTTGTAGTATGCATACAACAACAACAGGGATGCTTTGTTCTTCAGCTGTTATTTCTGATATTTTTCCCAGGCATTTTAGGTCCTCGGGTTGACTCAAATGTTTTATGAAGCATGTACCATTCAGCTCCCAGGATGCGTCAACAGGAACACTTGCCTGACTCATGTTCACAGCTAAATTATATTCATGAAACCTTTAGACTTAGAATCAGAATAGATAAAAGGCTTGTAGACAAATGTATACATTGGTTTGTGGTCTGCTTCCACTGCCTGTCTCCAAAGGTAGTAGGCAGTAGAATAGTATACGTGACTGTCACCTGCACACTGACAGCAAGCAGGCAGCTCTCATGGTGAATGAGAGACATGGCTGCAAGTAGAGATTTCCTGATCATAAACAGCTTGTATGAGAAGCAGACACAGTATGCAGTGAAATGCAGCCACATTTTGCTCATGGAGCTGAGATTCAGAGCAAACCAAAAGATGTTCAACTGGCCAGCATCTCACTGGTTTTACACGGCTGGACATTATCCTTTACCATTAGCTGTTGCTGAAAATCAGACAATTCTAAGTATATAACTTAACAAACTACAATTGTATTGACTATAAAAATAATATTATTAAATGACACTAACTGTGTCTAGCATCTCATGGCTGAAACCCAGGATTAGCCTGCACACTGCACAAATTATTTAAAACAATGATCAGATATTATATATAATTGTCTGCAATCTATTGCATGAACTTCCTAGTTTTCTATAGATTTCTTTGAAAAATTCCATGTTCTGTCATCTCAAATTGCTATACTTTACTGGTATCGTTTCAGTATCAATATAAAAATATATAGGCACCCATGCTATCAAAGTCATACTTTAGTCCAAAGTGTGTTGCAGTGGGAAACATGGACTCTTCAGCTTAGAGTTCACGTTGGGATCCCCTTTCATATTTTGTTCACAGCTGCAGCTATGGTTTTCATAGCAACAGAACAGACACATAACATAGTATTTTGACGTAGTACTTTGCGCCATCAGTCATGTTGCACAGATGTTGTCTCTGTTGTCTTGTCTGTGTTTTTGTGTTTGTTTTGTCTTTAAAACAAATCTTTAAATGGGACATTCAGAATAGTGAAACTACCTTTCTCCACTTAGACTCTAAAGAAAAATAACACCATGTATCAATGTGAAGAATCTGAAATAAGAACAATTTATAAATATGCCAGCTGTGTGACTGATAAGAAGACAATCAGTAACCATACTATACTATGTATAACTATAAAACTTCACATTGAAATTAGCAGGCTTCTCCCTGTAAGAGGAACACATTAGGAACTGGGCTGTTTTTGTGTTTCAGCTGGACTGCTGTGGTAAAGGCCAGGGGACCGCTGTTTTCACCTTCATCACGGATGCAATCGGCATCACCGACGTCTGCCCCAGCTCTGGAACCACAACTGTAAGTGGCCATCATCCCGCTCAACACTTTTCTATCCACTTTGGTCTAATGGCAACTTGGCCAAACTGTTGTATAAGTGTTCATATTGTACCTGAATATGAGCTACAATTTTTAGCTGAAATTAATTTGAACTTCGCTACATTAGATCAGTAACATCATTATTCAAAAGGTTGTACAATACCAGGTCATCACAGACTAATGTTTCCCAATTTCTACTACAATAGACACTCAATATAAGCTGAGTTTCGAAACTTTGGAACAAAGTTGAGTTATGGACATTGTTTCAATGTCAATTGCATTAAAAGATTTACAAAGTTTCATCATATACTACAAGGTGACTGTGTGTGTGTGTGCGTGCACGTGTGCGTGTGTGCTCACAAGAAAACCTCTATTGCTGTTTTGAAGTGTTTGCAAATGTTTTTAATGGTTTCCTTTGCAGAGTTGCCACCAGAGGATCAACGATTTGTTCTCGGATAAGATTTACCTGATTGGCATCGCCGCTTTGGTGGTTGCAGTTATTATGGTAAGAACAGGATTCAGTAAATCACAGATATTCAACCTTTTATTAACTTCTTTGGAAGATATATAAAATCACACAGAATGTCCACATTACATTATAAAACTGCAGCCTAGATGTTCTGTAAATGTGCCTACAGTGACATGACAACATTGGATTCTCACCTGTCCATACTGGTCATGGGAGTTGGTGTCTATGTTTGTAGCCTTTGTGTGTAGTGGCACCAAAGATATTCGAGTTACTTGAAACTGAAATTAAATTAAAATCATCGATTTTTATTTAAATTTTAAATATAACATAATTTATTAATTAAAACTAAATTCAGCCCAAAGACTAAAATAAAAACAGAAGTAAATAGACATGACAGACGTAAATGAATTTATATTGTTGTTGTTCTGTTGTGGTTGTTTATGGCTTTGGCACTTGGCATGATGCATGCCCCTGTTTACTGTGTGGGCAGTGATCATCAGAGGAGAAAACCCCCCGGAATTTAGTAGAGACGTATAAATGTAACAGATTAGTAAACTCTGTAGGTGTATTTTTAAAATGTGCTTCCTGTCTTTGTACTAAGCCCGGCTAATCACACAATCACTTCTGGTTTATCTTCTCAGATCTTCGAGATGATCTTCAGCATGGTGTTGTGCTGTGGCATCCGCAACAGCCCGGTGTACTAAAGCGATGTGTTGCGGTCGTGCTCACCAATGAAGAAAGGAAAAGCTTGCAGTCCCTGTCTCATTCTTTACATTTGTTATTTTTTTCCTAAGCAGGAAACATCACATATATTAGCTTGCTGGACTTAGTCAGCTCTTTGTGAAGACAAGGTAAACCATCCTCCATTGAGCATTTAAATTACACTGTCAATAACGTTTTGGTAATCAAGGATGCTGTTATGCATATTTGATCAGTGCTATCCTAACCTGATATGTAGATATACAATCACACTGTCACACAGGAATTACACTGTCCAGTCCTGGTGCGCTTATTCTTTAGGGTTTTTATTAGTTGTATACTGCTCTTATATTTTTTTGTTTTATGGATGTTTTTCACTGTTTTATGTATAAACTGTATATAAATATATATGTTAACAGTGCTTTATGAATGCTGGAGCATGGATATTGTATTACAGGAGATTCTCATTTATTCTTCCTGCACTCTGCTTGTTTGTCTTCCTCTAGACTGAATCATATGATAAGAGTATATGAGCACTAGTAAAACACTAGTGTTAGCCTTAGCCCCACCTGAATTAATCTTGGAAGCTGGAACCAAAATCTAAGTGACCTGCTGTCATGTGCTTTGTTTTTGTCATCAGACGCGTTAACAGTTCACACATCCGACAACTGTCGCTGTTTGCTCAGCTCTGTAGGAATGAATTGACTTTTGCTTGCTCATAGAAGAGGTGCATGGTGAAACTCCAGCCTGTAGCCTGAGTAACAGTTTGTCATTGTACTGTACTTCAGCTTCAGATCCAACTAACCTTCCTCATTGTCACCATTTATGTAGTAACTGTTCTCATTGCAGTTTACTTTACTTTTAGGCGTTTTGCTCTCCTGCTTATGTTGCGTAGCAGTTGAGCTAGCGCATTTGTGTGCACGTACGGAAAGGAGATGGACATGATACCGTGAACACTTGTGTGGCTGAATGAAGCTGTTTTGGAAATTGACAGCATCCAAGCAGATTGTCAAGGTTCCAAAAAAAAAAAATACATTTTGAGGATATTTTTGGAAAACAAGGTAATTTGCATAGCATTCTAAATCAGATTTCAAGCTAAATATAAAGATAGCGCCCACAAGCCATTAGCATAGCTTAGCATAAAGACTTGAAGGGAAAGGTACATCTGGAGTCTTGTCCCTGTGTTTGCCGCTCAATAGCTTGCAACAAAATAGTCCCAGGCTGTAATTCCCCATCAAACCAATCAACATCTTCATGCTGATGTTTTCGGGACTGTTGCATTAGATGAGACTTCGCACATGCTCATGATTTTGTGTGTCCTCCCTTTATGTCTAATAGCCTGTGGTAGTAATGTTTGTACTAGAGGGCAACTCTGTGTTAACCACTGCTGAAGCTCCCACCTGATTTAGTGCAGTGAGTTTTTTTTTATTCCACTAAACAGGCTTAAAAATATTTTTGTCCTGAGATTTGTCCTCACTTACACTAACACATCACAGCACTGCATCGCTCTTAAGTTTCATGTATTAGAAATGCTGTATCATCTTGTGTAACCTTCCATATTATCAGCAATTGTCAACCAACAAAAACATTGTCGTGTTAACGTCTCATACTTAAACTGAGCAGTAACAATAAAAGTGTCTTCTTATGTATTGTACTAATGATAACATTGAAGACTGTAGAAAGACAATGTATGCCTTCTTCTCTGTGTATTGTTGTTGTCTTTGTCTGGTACACCGTCCAACAAGTCTGGACAGAAGGGGTGGAAGATTTTGTGGCAGTGCAGACTGAGAGGAAGTCAAATGTTCAAAACATCAGGTACTTTCTCACAAGAAATAATAAAAAAATGTATTGGAAAACACCCATAAGTCCACCCAGTATACCTGAAGGTACATCCTTTGTTTCTCAGAGAGTACTGTCCATAATGCTGACGATTGAATTTGATAACTGCCTATTAGGACCCACTGCCTCTTAAATCTCAATCCCTGTCTACACTTTGGTTTGCCCAAGTATAAAGGGATTAAATGTATTTTACAAATAAATGTTAAGGTGGTCTTTGCATTTTCTTTATAAATTCCAATTTAAACATTGGGAATCCAGCTAAAAAATAAAGATGACAACACATGGAAACCTATCGAAGCCAGTGATATTTTTATTTTACCATCCAGTCAAAAGAATAGATCTTTTTTTTTTTTTTTTTTCATCTCAGAGTACAAAGATATCTGGGTCAGTCAAGACTGAAGGTTTAGCTAGTTATTTATGAAACAAACACCTTTCAGCTGTACTGTGTTTTAGCAGGTCTGTCACTGGACCAGAGGCAGGGGACACACACGTCTTTCGCAGGGCCACACTTAAAGATAACCATTAACACCTAGGAGCAATTTAGACTCACTATTAACTGCATGTTTTTGGATTGTGGGAGGAAACCCGCCCAAGCCCAGAGAACCCACTCACCAACAAACATGTTTGAACACTTCTGTGCTGGCTTCCAGTTTTTTTTTTTTTTTGATTTGTTTTTGCTTTTTGGACATATAGTGTTACAGACGAGACAGCCTTTTGTTATAACCAACCCAATTTTAAAGGGCCACACATAGAGAAGAAATGCTGTAAGAAATATCCAATATGCAACGGTTGTAAATTTCATCCTTTTTTATATTTGACATCCAATTGTGTTATTCCACCCAGCTTTCCTGTTGTTTATTTTGTTCATCATTTGTCTCTTTTTGATTTATTTCTAAAGTTTTATATATAAGAAGGTATAAAGTATTATTGGCTGCATGGTATGATGAAAATGTGTCACACAAGTAAAGCTTCATACCATTCTATCATTAAACTGAACAGCAATACCTGATGTTACAAATATTTGTATCGAGTCATTTTACCGACCTAAATTAATGATGATAATATATTTACATTGAAGAGCTTTTACTTTCTCTGACTATGACTGTCAAACAAACCTACAGTAAGTAAAGTATACTCATAAAGTACACAGTGCGTCACACTGCACCGAATGTGCTATTTGAAGTGACTTTTAAGAAAAACTGTTTACATTTAGGTTAATTCCACCACAATGACTTAGGCTTAAAGGTTACGCAGATCTTGTGAGTCTGAAATAAAATGTATTTGATGTAAAATGGAGATGGAAAGTTATTTAAAGGGTGTAGTTCATAATCTCTGTTAAGCTGCTGTTGTATGCTGACATCTTTTGCTGGTTTGCTTTTAGTCATTTTGTCTCAGGCATTACAAAAATAATCAGTCACTTCCTGACATTATTAATTAACATAAAGTCCATTAGAGTACAAAACTTCTCTGTCTTAGCCATGCACAGAAGGAAGTTCTGTCACTAACGAACAGGCTGAGCTGGATCCCAGTTAAACTTTCACCAGAGCCAAACAAAGGTCCTCAGTCCAGTTTGGTGACACTTTCAGCATCACATCTACACAGTATTAAGTTGCAGGTTAGAAGGCAGTTTCAAATCCTTCCAGTTAGTATTTACATGTCAGCTATTTTGCTATATGCTTTGCTTCTACACTCAAGTCATACAACAGTGCTTCAGGAAGAAACAAGGCCAATTTGGTACAATAGACATTAGTGTATTCAAAGAGCAACTTAAGTGACTCAAACTTGCTTCCTATATAGGAAAAGTAGCTCTTTTTTCCTAACATGAAAACATTTCTCCTCCAAATGATGTTTGTCAATTCAGATGATGTTGTCTGTTAGTTCATACTATACTA
Organism: Channa maculata; assembly: GCA_020496755.1. Lineage (NCBI taxonomy): Eukaryota > Metazoa > Chordata > Actinopteri > Anabantiformes > Channidae > Channa > Channa maculata. The sequence goes on along the minus strand of JAHZUS010000052.1, from coordinate 6,882 downwards.
TGAAGGTTGTAGTCTCGTCCCACACTGATATATAACTCAAATACACTCATGTGATATAAAGCACAGGTGTTACAGCCCAGAAGTCCCCCAGATTGTCATCTGAAAAGCTTCGTCATATGACGGCAGAGATCATTTAAAGGGTATCTGCACACAAGGTTTCTTTCTGATTTGTTCCAATGAGATTTTGACACTGCCTCAGATGCTTTGCTCAGGGGAAGGGGTGATTATGTCACAACCAGATACAAGCTGTGTCTCAGTTCAGGGGGTCCTAAATAGCTGTGGAATGCCAAACCAACATAATAAGGTCTGCGGTCTGGTTTATTTGAACCATTTTATCATTGTAGTCTTTGGGCCCTCTTTCTGGCATATTCTCACTGCTGAGCAAAATGTCTTTTGATTTGTGTTGGTCGGGAAGGAATCACCCATTGGAACTTTTGTTTCCAAAGCAAAGCCACATTTGAAGGCAATTTTTGAACTGGGATGGTCTTCAGATGCAGCCTTTGAATGGGATACGGTCCCTGGATTGAAACACAGCTATACACACTTTGCCAGAATAAGAGAGAAAGGGTTGAAAGCCGTTTGCCCTTTTAATAAAGTGACGTATACAGTAGAAACTAGTCATTAACGGCCATTTTCAAATCAACTTACTACAAAAAGTGAGCTTTTATGTCCCCTGATGACTGTTGTCATCACATATTTGATAGACCCCAGCATCAGAGACAGGGCAGAGGATTTGATTGAACTGAAGTTTCAATTCCAAATTGACAAAAATTATTGGTAAAATAATCTACATGGATCATATATCATATATTAACAACACTTTATTTTATTATGTCTACAGTACAAAAAATAATTTAGAGTGTAGTTACTCTTTAATTGAATAATTGCAGAGGCAAATTTAATGTCATTCGTTTATATAAACTCCCCAAACTATTCTGTTAATGATTAAATTCTTTGTTGCCATTAGCATTAATAATTAGCATTCATTTTATTTATGATTTTAGAGGGAAAAGACTTTGACACTCTTAGGTATTGTTCGGTAGGCTAGACTCTTTTCAGGTTAAGTAACTGAGATGCAAGCACCTTCATGATAGATGCACATACAGTTATCAGCCACAACATTCATAACATCTCGTGGTTTTAATGTAAAAATATTATTTTAGAAAAAAAAATATGAACAAATAAACGCTGATGTATCATTATGGATTAACCACCTGTCAGCAAATCTACTACTACTACTACTCTCCTTTCGGCTTATCCCGTGAGTTCAGGGTCGCCACAGCGGATCATTGTCCGCATTTTGATTTGGCACAGTTTTTACACCGGATGCCCTTCCTGACACAACCCTCCCCAATTTCTACCAGGCTTGGACCGGCACTGCATCGCTGGGGAGGGGGAATGGGCTGCCCAGGGACACTTCGACATATAGCCAGGGCCGGGGATCGAACCACTCACCCTGTGGTCCGTAAGCAACTGCCTTTACCAACTGAGCTACAGCCGCCCCTCGACCACCTGTCAGCAAATAAAGATGTTAAAAGTGATATCAGCGATATTTGACCCTTTTAATTACATGTACATGTTTCGCCATGATTACAATACTGTAATTTCTATTATTTAAAATATATTGTTTTCTTACTGGAGCACTGTTACTTGAATGAAAGGTTCAAAGCAGTGTTTGGGCTGGAGAATTGTTTTCAGCTAATACTAAGCTAACACGTTTGTGTACCTCTAACCACCTCAGTGTTTATCATGTAACATGTATTTTGCTGTAACACTGCTGTGGTAATGCTGATCCCTGTCCTCCACAGCATTATTAAGACCACTGGTATTAAGGTTGTGGCTAATTGGTGTATAATTATAGTGACAAACAACACAAAGGCACAAAAGGAAAAGGGAAATAGATTAACATTTTTTTTATTTTACTTTTTAAAACTTGAACATGTACGTACAAAGCAACAAGTACACAGGCACAGGTACAAATGGTCAACTATAAAGAAAAGGAAAAACATAAGACAAAAGACTATACTACAAAAACCTACAGTATGATAAGACATTGTGAGGGAATTTGTCAATCTGGTTCATAGGAATGTGCTTTGAATAAAAGGCTGCCATATATTGTTTCATTGTTATTGTTCAACCAACATGTAATTTTCTCTACACGTATGCAGCTGTTTATTTCAGCAGTCCACATTCCAACTGGCACTGGGTCGAGATTTCCAATTTAGTTTCAAAGCTAAAGTCTTCTGACAAAAAGAAAAGCAAAGTCAATATCACGTGATATACCAAATTTAAACAGATGACACAAAAAGAAGCAAAACAGAAGCAGAACAGCTAAATAAAAGAGTTAAAGCAGGGTTTGACCAGGGTTTCAGGAGGTTTAGTTCTGATTTTGTGGATTTGGATACGAGTCCTGTAAAATGCGGATGAGGATCTTCTTGGCTCTCTACTCATAGTGTCTCGAGTTTTGGAAAAAGATAACTAAGACACAAACATTAATCCAAATATGTAAACATAAATCAAGTGTCCTTTGACAAAATTATAAAAAATATAAATTAATATATTAAAACACATCTTAAGATTCAATGGTTTTTTTTTTGTTCCTCATTTGTCCTACTGCCAATGGTCTAAACTCAGAGCTCACTCAGGGGTTAACTTGAGGCTGCTCTGGTGACTGGAGGCCAAGCAATTGTGAAAGTAAAACAATGTGATGATGTTGTTCTATGCCTTTTCAGATTTCTGGATAAAGACTGTCGGGTCCTTGAAGATGATGGTGTTTTTGTCTTGCTCAGTGTTTTACAAAACAGGTGTTGATGGTCTTTAGTCTTTGAAATTACTGCTGATCTTGTGGATATTAACCACTTTTGTCTGCTCTGAAGCCGATTGGCGAAATGACAATGAACATGAACATTAAAGCATGAAGTCTTACAATAATTGCAAATTGTTCTTATATTTATAGGTATACATAAGACAAAGATGAAACATTTCTCTTATTTCATTTGCTGTGGTCGTATGTGTTGAGGTTTCTAGTGAGCAGCCCACAAGCAGTTCTGAGCTTTGCTACCAGGGGGCGCACAATCATTAGAATTCAGCACCAACGAAGCACACAACTAGAAAACACAAGAACAATGTCTTTTATTATGTATATATATAAATATATATATATATATATATATATATATATATATATATATATATATATATATATATATATATATATATATATATATATATATATATATATATATATGTTATTTTGTGGTTTTGATGGTGGGATAAAATCAATGTCTTACACATCAAGTTGCAGTGCACAGCGTGTTGCTGACAACATGTATGTAGGAATTTTAAATGTCTAGTTTTTCTCTTTGATCCGAGCCTCAGATGTTACGCTGACAAATAGCAGAACTGACAGGATTTGTAATCTTTAGTTTTTAATAACTCACTATGTCAGAATTCATTGGAAGGGTTTGTTCCCAAACCAAACAATCAAGCAAACAGAAAGAAAAATCACAGAATAGTGGAATGACTTTAAATAGGAGCACTGAATGCAAACTCAGCAACTCACCTCAATCGTTTTAAATGACCAAATAGAATGAGCTAAACTTCATAGAAACTACTGGGCAATCCTGGGAGAAGGAAACTGTAAAATGTTAATTAAATTAAAGATCAAAGCTGCAGTTTGCACCTTTAAGGAATCAGGCTAGCTGTGACACGAGACATGATATGTGTCGAATCCCACATTGTCCCATGGATACAAGGTAGGTACTCTATGACATTGGCATGTAACACACAGGGCTTCTCTGATTGGTCATTTACATTTACATTTAGTCATTTAGCAGACGCTTTTATCCAAAGCGACTTACAAGTGAGGTACAAGGCAGCAAAAATCTAAGTCAAGGAGAAAACATCAAAGCAAAGTCCTATCAGAAAAGTGTTCACAGTTCACGAGATACAAGTGCAAGAGAGCAGAAAGTTTTTATTTATTTATTTATTTATTTTTATTTTAAAGATTTAAGTGCATAGGAAGATGTGGAAGAGTTCAGTTTTCAGCAGTTTTTGAATATTGGGAGAGAATCAGCTGAGCGTGCAGCGTTTGGTAGCTCGTTCCACCATGGGGGGATCATTGCGCTGAACAGTTTTGCTTGGTGTCTTCTATGCGGTGCTGGGACCACCAGACGTCGTTCGTTGGCAGACCGCAGCGGGCGAGAAGGATTGTAGACTTGAATGAGTGAGTTGAGGTAAGCGGGAGCTGTCGAGTTAACCACCCTGTAAGCAAGAGACAGAGCTTTGAACCTGATGCGAGCAGCAACAGGAAGCCAGTGTAGAGATCTAAAAAGTGGTGTGACATGGGTCTTTTTTGGCTGATTAAAAATTAGGCGAGCTGCCGCATTTTGGATCATCTGCAAGGGTTTGATTGTGGATATCGGTAACCCCATCAACAAAGCGTTGCAGTAATCAAGACGAGATGTGACCAGCGCCTGTACAATGAGTTGGGTTGTATATTCCGTGATGTAGGGTCTGATCTTCCTGATGTTGTAAAGAGCAAATCTGCAAGCCCTAGAGACTGAGGAGATGTGGTCCTTAAAGCTCAGTTGGTCATCGATGATGACCCCCAGATTTTTGGGAGAATTAGTGGGGACAATCACTGTAGATCCAATGTTGATGCTGATGTGTTGCATCAAAGGTCTGGCTGGGAAGACAAGGACTTCGGTCTTAGAGAGGTTGAGTTGAAGGTGTCTCTCACTCATCCAGGCTGAGATGTCTGAGAGACAGGCAGAAATGCGCGATGAGACAGTGGAGTCGTCTGGTGGAAAGGACAGGAAGAGCTGTGTGTCATCAGCGTAGCAGTGATAGGAAAGACCATGTGAGTGAATGATGGCACCTAGGGATGAAGTATAGATAGAAAAGAGGAGAGGACCAAGAACTGAGCCCTGCGGCACACCGGTAGAGAGGCTATGAGAGTGAGAAAGATGCCCCCGCCAGGATACCTTGAAGCTTCGTCCTGATAGGTAAGAACAAAGCCAGTCTAGAGCTGATCCAGAGATGCCCAAGTCAGAGAGTGTGGACAAGAGTATCTGATGGTTCACAGTGTCAAAGGCTGATGATAGATCAAGTAGAATTAAGACAGATGATTGACCTGTGGCTTTTGCAGCTCGAAGATATTTCACAACAGTCAGGAGTGCCGTGGAATGACCCCTCTTGAAGCCAGACTGGTTGACATCGAGGAGGTTATTCTTGGAAAGGAAGTCTGAGAGTTGGTTGAAGACTGCTCGTTCCATAGTCTTGGCCAGAAAAGGGAGGAGGGAGACAGGTCTGTAGTTCTCCACTACAGAGGGATCAAGAGAAGGCTTCTTGAGCAGTGGGGTAATCAAGGCCTGCTTGAAAGAGGTTGGAAAAGTCCCTGTTTTGAGAGATGTGTTGATGACTTGTGTAATAGCTGGCATTAGTGCAGGTGCAACTGCTTGAAGAAGAGTGGAAGGGATTGGATCCAGAGTGCAGGTGGTCGGATGATTAGAGAGGAGGAGGGTGGATACGTCATCCTCAGTCAGAATTGCAAATGATGAGAGCAATGCAGTGTTGGAAGAAGTTAGATGGATGTCATCATCTGGAGGAGAGAACTGTGAGCTGATGGCTGCCACCTTGTTGGTAAAAAAGTTGGCAAAGTTGTCAGCAGTGAGAGAGGTAGATGGCGGTGGTGAAGGTGGGTAGATGAGTGATTGGTCAGAATGTGAGCCTTCCTCAAACCCCGTTAAGAAGAGAAAATCTGTTCTGTTAGTGAAAAATGTTCCTCTTTTATTAATTTACCTTTAAATTTCAAGGTAATTTACATTTGTATAGAATTCAGGCTTTTATTTCAGACTAACTTTTGATGTATTAGTTCATGTTAAAGTCAGGAACTGCTGCAGCTGTAGTAAAATGTTGTGCTGTGCAGAGGGGTAAGACTTTAAAGCTGCTTCAAATCCCAATGATAAAAGTGGAAATCTTTGGGGAAAGAAATACTGAGCCTGCCCACACCTCCCCGCATCTACATACCTGTCCTTTATGTCGTCGTTTCCATTTTCTCTGCGGTGACCTCAAAATGAGCCACTTTGAGTTTTACCATGGCTTCTGTTTATGTTGTCGAAAAAGCAGAAGTTAATGAGGAAGATGTGCCGCAGTTGGTAAGAGATGATTGGGCCAGAGTCTGACCCCTTTGTGGCAAACCTTTTAAATCCTCCAGATTTATGAAGGATGACGGTGCTGCCACTGTCTACGCACCCTAACTAGGTGGGGCACTTGACCCCCTTGGATACCAACTAGAATAGCCCCTGAATAGAGTCTCTTTGCCTTAAATCTTCAGCTACTACCAGTGTTTCCAAATGAATACAGTAAAAGTACTTTATTAAAGGGACAATTTAGTAGAACTGCATTCATGTTGTTTTGCAGTTTTTGGTTGACTACATAAAAAAGATCATTTTGGTTTTAATCTGCTGATCTGTTTACACACTTTCCTGAGTTCATGAAGTAAACGTAAGTGGTCATGACCTCTGTGCTTAAGTTAGGGTATGAGTTTGTGCGTTTGGTTACTAAAAATAAACACCCCTCATTACATCTGCATTCATAGTGAGAGTCAGTGGGTTTGTTGGTTTGTGTGGGTTGTTTTAGAGACAAGCTGCAGCCGTCTCCTCCTGAGCCTCTCTGTTCCTGACATATGACTCCTCGGATTTAGACTTCAGCTTCCCAGACCTCCCCCTAGAATTTCTCATGTTAGCTTGGGATGATGAGGTGATTTCCACATTCCTGGGCCCTTAAAGAACCATCCCATCAACAGGAAATTGGTTTTGCAATCCAGTCACTACTACTTTCATTTATTCTTTTTGAAAATGTTGCAGAAAGAAACAGAGG